>JANVCG010052670.1:0-19569 GCA_025505365.1 Haliclystus inabai
ATTTACGATGTTTCTGCTGTATTTTATGGGAACCGTTTCTGTTCTTTGTTAACCTTTATCACGCTACAAGCAGTTTACAAAACAAAACCACTCAATATACAATCATTCGTATGGGAATTCAACAAGTAATCGCAAATGTTTATAATAGTTGAGATTCATTACATAATTACTTTACATCTATGATAATAAATCTGTAACTACAAGGAACTTCAATTGTTAATCGGTTTCGCTAGCAAAGCTTGTTAGTGACATCTTCCGTCAATTCTAGCTGCAGTTTAGCCTCATGTAATGATGATCCCATTGCATAGGTTAAGTTAAAAGAAATTTAAAAACTGTGAAATATCATTTTATAGGACCTTTAGACGTTTCGTGATAAAAAATCTATAACACGAAGTGAGCTGCAGGGCAAAATGTGCTAGTGTTGTGTTTACATTTATTTCACACCCTAAATTAATTGAGCATTGACCACAGCCAACACGGAGCGAGAGAGAGACAGCATGACATTGTGAACAATGCAATCTAATTCATTTGATATGCTTCTCGCTTGCTGACTGATTGTTGTCTTGTTGAGCTTTTTAAGTACTCCACAGCTATTTTATTTTATTTCCAGTCGCAAACATGGCTATATGCTGTTTTTATTAAGATCAGTTTTATCATATCATCCACTATGCTCTAATGTCTGTCTGATTGAGTGATTAAATCAACCTTTTCTTTCAGAAATTCCACTCTGAATGGGTCCTACAAGAATCATCACAGATTAACTTATTTTAACTTATTTATTTATCTTAAAATGGAACGGAACTTATAAATAATGCAATAATAATTGTACAATCTTATTGTGAATAATTTCTTATCGTCTTGTTGCATATTTTTGACTCAATTTCAACCTCTACCATGCCACTTCTTTGTTACATGAAATTTCGATTTATGCGGAAAAGTTGGGCGTGGTCAATGACGTCATTAATTCTCACCACCACATAATATTTTCTGGATCCGCGCCTGGTTGAATGCAACCATAGCCTGCAGCACAGCCCAAATTCAAGCTTGAAGAATAGAGTCTACTCTTTGGTTTTCGATCACGTCACATGATATACAGAGTTCTACGAGAGGACGATGAAATGATGATGGTCACAATGACATTGTCTTGCTCCAACATTTGATGCAAACGCCTTGCAATATCAGCGCCGACGTACCGTTGAATAATAAGAACATTTAACGATGAAAGAAGGTACATTTCAAAGACCCTACACTTTTGTGGATGGGATTCGAGTCAATGATGAAAGCGCATTCTGTTGAATCTACATTGTGAAACACATTAACTACCAGGCCACGTCAGTGGAGAGGTGTTTACATGGCTAGAAAGCTTACCTAAGTCAGCTAATAGCTGTTTTGTTGAATGGGTTGTGACTTCAGGAATTAAGAGAATGCTTGCTTGGATGAGTTCCATAGTTCCTTTGGCAAATCCTGTCAGCCAGATATGATCATAGTGGTCATCATCACCATCTGCAGATGAAAAGGTGGCTTCAATCAATTCAACAAGCCAAATCAATACTACATATTGAGAATAAGCATAAAAAGAACATACCAGCATTTATTTCAGTGACATATGGTATCATGATGGATGATAGTGCCATCTTCAAATGCTTACTATCGTGCGCGAAGAAAGGCTCAAGTTGCTGGGGCAGCATCAGAAGGTAATCCCCAACCTGTGGGTTGATATGATAGAGTACGGTGTTAGTACATGATTTAAGTAACGTTGATCATCATAACCCTCAAACGCAAATTATA
Source organism: Haliclystus inabai (assembly GCA_025505365.1). Lineage (NCBI taxonomy): Eukaryota > Metazoa > Cnidaria > Staurozoa > Stauromedusae > Haliclystidae > Haliclystus > Haliclystus inabai. The sequence goes on from JANVCG010052670.1 coordinate 1,789, forward strand.
GCTTACTTGTGTTATGTAGCTTTGTGGTGACAGACTGAACAAGGGCAGATCTGTTGTGAGAGCCTCGCTTTTAGAACTAGATGAACGCCACACCTAAAGGCAAATAGTAACAATCCAATCCAATATAACATACAGTACACTAACAATATGCAAAATTCGTTTTGAGCAGAGTTATGTATTAAGTTGATGCTTCATTCCATAAAAACTTTGTTATAAAGTCTACTAAGACAGCTTTCATTTATGTATTTATCAAATTATAATGAAGAACGCATAGAAAGATATATTACCAGTGATGATATCAAGGGGGCGCCTCCCTTCTTTTTATGCTTGAATTGAAATTTTTTAAACCAATTTGTTACTTTTGAAATTCTCCATGTAGAGTTGTGAAGTTTTGAAAAGCTCAATTAGCACTTGAAAACTCTTGGTAGGATTCAAACCTATCTGTGATTTTGACGCACTTTTGTTTACTCTAGTGCATCATATAAAGTTCATATATACTGCACTTAGCTTCTCTTGACTGCCGTATATTGTAAAATGATTAATTAATTCATAAAGCTTTGCAAATTGTTCTCTATTACAACAACACTTTCATCCAGTGAATTCCACCAATGCACTACTGGATTGGAGAGAAACGTTAGTGTCTGGGGTCATTTATCGCTACATTTTGATAATTGAGTCTCAGAGGATGACCTCTAGTATTGTAATTACATGATGAAGTGTTAAGATGCTTTAAAATTGGACTAATGTAGACTTTAAAGGCCTTTGTGAGTAGCACAGCATTGTTTGAATGGAAGTATTTCTTCAACAAGTAAGTGCGGCTTTAAGCTTTGGCAAACATTTTTCCACAGTGTTTCGAAAATTTGGAATTCGATAAGATAACAATTCCAATATCACAAACAAGTTTTGTGTGGGTAAGTATATTAGATGACAGTTTGTAAGATTTAAATAAAATACAAATAATTTCAGCATTTTTATACTTTCATAGAGCATATCCATTGCTGTTCTATGCGCTTAACAAGTGTTCAGATTGAGATTATACTATAATAAGGTTTGAATGCGTAGACGGTAAAAGGAATAAAATTAAAGCCCTTCAATTATCTGAATTGCCTCAAATGAAGTTGAATCCAAATTACAAAAGCTAGGTAGAAAGGAGATGTCATAAGCTTGGTTTTCAAGTTATTGTGTTGATGTTTTCAGGCTCCTTGTTCCATAAGGAAGATTGTTCCAAATGTCTCGCACCATATAAAATAAGTCTGTAGCATGTTTCCTTTAAAATTCACTTGTCATCAGATGACCATAGAGAGTGTGCTGGAATATTTACAAAAACCAGTTTCTTTAGGTAGTCCGGTGCTTGATCATTAATAATTTTGAATGTTAAAAGGCATATTTTATAAATTATCCTATACTTAATAAGATACCAATGTAAGGATTTTCATATTGGTGTGATGTGTTCATATTTGCAGTAGCAGAGACCAAATGAGCAGCTGAATTTGAATTCATACAGTAAAGAGTTGATATAATCCATGTCAGCAATTCCAGGAGTGACATATTTAAAGAAAACTTGATGTTTTTAAGATGATAAAATGCCTTTTAAGATTGCTTAGAGATGTGATTGTCCATCGTCATTTTGCTGGTTGCCAAGGTTTTTAACACTGTTTGCAGATGATATGATACTATAATTATCAAGACAAAATGTCGGCCGATTATACATGTTCTAATACTTTGATTTAAAGAAAATCAACTCTGTTTTGTCTGAGTTAAAGCATATTGGTGTAACATCCTTCATGCATTCTTCAATATGATCCTTAATTCTTCATACAGGTAACTGTAGCAGAATTGTAACATGAGAAAGCTGTATACAGCTTTGAATTGTCAGCGGACTGAGGACAGCGCCCTGTGGTGCACCCTGATTCAAAGGTATAGATTAATAGTCACCTATACAGACGACTTGGGATCGCTCATTTAGGTATGATTCTAACCACTGATGTGCCTTTCCCTGAATGCCAGATCTAATAAAGTACACCTGTCTACTGTGTCAAATGTTGCTGGTAAATCGAGTAAAAGCAGCACTACACATTTCCTGTTATCTATGGCCATCCATATGTCATTTTGTACTTTACTAAATGCTGTCTCAGTGCCGTGCATCTTTTGACTGTCAATTATCAATTGTCAATTAGCACATAAGTGATAGATATGTAGTCCCATAGCTGTCTCGTCGTGCCTTTCCAACAATTTCGACATCATTTTCAGGTTAGAAATTGGTCTAATGTTTTTGAATGATTCAAAATCAAGAAAAGGCTCCGTTAAGACTGGTGGAACTCAGTAATGATTGCAGCATTAGAGGTTGTTTGTGAATGGCTGGTATAAGACCTCTGATAAAATTCTGAAGTAGAGATGGTGGTAGGGGATTAAGGCCACAAGACTTTTCAACATCTCAATTGCAATTGAATTGACTTCTTTGTAAGAAACAGGATTTGATTTAGTCATTCCAATTGAGACATTGCTGTTGTTATCAGGCAAAATAAATGATGTAACACTTGTCATATGCTTTGACTTTTGCAAGACGCTCCTAAGGTGAGACTGTATTGATTGCCTTCCTTGCTTAGAGTCTATACGTAGACGTTTTTTGATAGCAACATTTCATTCATGTAACGTGAGGATTAGTTGATTGCAGGTCGATCTACGCAACAAGAATCCAAATTGATCTTTTGATATCAGTCTATTATCATGGAGAAAATAGAGGATTTCTTTGGCAATAATAGATTCCATTGTTTTGCAAGCAATGGACGTTTGACGTGCCACCCTTCTTAAACATGGGTTTAATAATTGCTCTCTTCCAAATCTTAGCAAGATCAATGGTTAAGAGGGGAAATTGAAATCTAAGCCTCAAGGTAATTGGAATCTCTTCAGCAATAGATTTTAAAAAATAAAGCACAATACCCATAGGGTGCATGCTGTGCCTGATGGCTTTGAAGGGAGCTTTCTTAAAATATTAACAAGATCAGAGTAACAAAATTGCACAAATTTAAAGCAATGTTGTCCTCCACAAGTGGTTTGAAGTTGGGTATGGTGCCATTGTCAGTGGTAAATACACTCGAAAAGTGGATGTTAAATAGAGTGGATTTTGTCATATCTTCCGTAATTGGTTGATTATCATCATTTACAATTGCTGGAACGGATCTGTCAGTGTTCAATTTGCTGTTAATAAAATAATAAAATGAGATGAATGAATGAAGGTTAATCTAAGAACTGATTTTTGCGTTTGAGATTGAAATTGTGTACAGGTATTTTGTATTTTCGATTTGGATCATTGTAGCGATATTGACATTCAGAAGTTTCTTTAGAATAGATAGCTTGTAGGCAGCATTTTTTTTGTGCTAGATTGCTATTCTTCGGATGCAAATGTTTTCTTTTGTTAACAGGAACAAATTTTGATTTACAAGAATCCAGGACCTGTGTGATCTCTCCCCAAATCGCTTCATCTTTGCCATGACATTTTTTTAAAATGGATACCGAATCAATTTTGTTAAGGTGATTATTCATACCATCATAGCCTTTCAAAAGTTGTATTTGCCTTCAAAATGAACTGCAGAAGAATTGATGTAGATGGGAGGGCAACTCTATAAATAATAGAGGAGTGATCACAGGAAATAGTCAAGGGCTTGTTGACTTTTGAATTTGACATTTGCAGAAGAGAGTTTGATGGTAGCAGTGAGTCCAATATGTTTCCATTGCAAGTAGCTGAATTTATTTACTAGTTGAAATAAACTACTCCTAGTAACTGCATCCAAAAATTGATGATTGCTAACTATCACTTGTGAGCCATGGAAACATAGGGATTGAACAATAAATTGAAGGGAGGTTTGATTAAGTTGATAAACGTATATAGGAGATAAGATTTGTTATCATCTGATGTAGGACTATCGCAAATACAAGCAAAGTGATACTTAGTAACAGATAATAATATAGCAGCAACAACAAATTCAAGTAGATCAAACCAGCTAAAAATATTGAGAGATACAACTTTCATAGTGTCTTTGTAAAACAATGCTACTCCACCCCATGGTGTCCTGCAGGTCGACCTTTACGCAAAAAAATAGTAACTGATTGGGAACATCTCCAGATGACCAGGTCTTGGTGACAGTAATAATGTTGTATATTTCCAAGTCCAATAGAGTAAGTAAAGGCTTTATAATTTATTCGTTAATGAGTGGAAGTTGAAACTAATGCAATTCAAAAAAGACTTGATGCATTTAGAACTACTATTTACATTGTAGTTCACATCACATTAGGCTGGTAAACTGTTGTGTGGAAAATGAGCCTGCTGGTCTTTCTGCTTGTACTTGGAGTATGTGCTAAAATGGGAGGTGAGAATAATGGCTCTAGTATGTTGGACGGCTTTGTTGAAAGAAGTTTGCCAACACTCTTTGGTCACTGCACTGGTGCATTAATGGTACAAAGGACTGCATTGATTTATTTATGGCATTGCTGATTAGGGCATTAGAAATTTCCATTTTTCATAACGAGGGCAATGTTTAGGATGGGTGTATTTATGGCTTTTCCCTTTCAAGCCAAATGCACTCTGAGATGTTTTATAATCAGAACATACCTGTGAAAATTTCACTTCCAGATCAATTTGCTGACTACATAATCCAGGCCGTTATTGTTAGCATCGCTGTCTTGACGTTCTGAGTTCTTTGTGGTAGACTCAAATTGGCTGTCTGGTACAATTGTGTCTGTGGGCTGCGACATAGTTGTCATTGTCGTTTTGAAGGTTTTCTGTTACTTTTGCTTCAAATTACTTTAGTAACGCATACACAGATAAATCTATTAAATAGTCTTTCTTAGAATTAGAACGCAGCTTTCCACTTTTTTCTCCGCGGCATAAGTTCCTAAAAACTTCGAACCATGTTTAACTACCACATTATCAATAAACAATTGGAAAGATGCAATTTCTGACACCAATGTTGAGTCTGCTACTTCCATCCAGACTTTTATCAAAGTATTCACTTTTCTCAGATGTGAAGCACTCCCACAGCATGCAACCAAAATTCAATGATAGCCACAATCGAGCTTTCCTTTCAAGTTTGATGTTAAATTTTTCTAATTGATTATGTCCTGGAACTCATGCCATTTATTCGAACAATCGCGAAGCAACTTGCCACTTCTAAACAAAGTTGTTGTACATTTTCTACTGTAATTTTGTTGTTAATAGTCTTTTACTTCCAAAGTATTGCCTCCCATGTGTTAGATTTGCACCAGTTGAACAATAAATGAATAAAAATGGCATGAAAGTTTACAATTATGGGGCATTTTCTTTGCAAACATAATTCCCACTTGCTTACATAAAATTCTGTAAGAGATCCAAATTTTGAATGAATGGATTTAAACTTCTGTTGGCATAACAACTGTCCACAAATAGATTGAGCTTTCAACTTCAATACCATTGAATGGTATGCTTTCTGTAGTTGTTATTGAAGAGTATAGTATAGAAAATCAACTGAAGATCAACTGCAAAAACCGCACTTCAGCATTGATGCTTTCTTTGAAAATAAGTTTTGCATGCTGCCCTGTTGGCTGCTAGACAAAGTTTAAATTGAGCACTGTGGAACAAGAAAAACAACAAAATCTGTGTCTAGCAAAAAAAGCATGACTGCTATGTTAAATCTCAATCTCATTAATTGTATGTTATGTTGTTAAAGCAGAAAATGAAATGACAGATATCGCTACTGATACACAAACAGTACCTCAAGATATGGCATTTTTGTCAGATGCCGTTTCAAATGTATAAAAATTGCATCAAAAGCAAATCTTTGTGCCTCTTCATTTAAATGACCAATACGGGTAGGGATTCCTTTTAAAACATTAGCTTCATCTAGAATAAAAAGGAATCGCGTAAATCGAAATAACAACAAACGTTTGAAGATGATGATATGGTTAGCATTGATCTAGGACCTGTATAATGCTCATGTTACTCAAGCCAAAACCAGCACAATTCAAGTGTATTGCGACTTAATGCATTGTACTGGTGAGAAGTACATTACCATTTGCAAGTGAGTGATGAAGCTCAATCAGATCACTATACTCTGATTCTCTAGCTGCAGGTAGGAAATAATTATGATATGTTATTGGCTTGGGTTGGCTATCATCTAAACTGGAAGAAAGATTCACAAGAACATCTTGCACCAGATCATCTTGGAATTCTGAAAATCTCTCCATCACATGTCCTGTGAAGAAAATGCCACAAAAAGTACAGTAACAAACAATTTTCTAAAGCATTAGAAGTTGACTGTACATTGCATGTGGATAGTGATGGATAGACTTGATTTAAAATGTGTTTTAACTGAATGGCCAACAACAACACACTGATAAACGCAAAGCCTCTCCACAGGGTCAGTTTTGTAATCTTTGGAGATCAAAGCAATCTATTTACAAGAGTGGGGACAGCCTTTGATATGCCTCTCTATCTTCCATTCGTCAATTCAAGTCATATGATACATGGATGCCATTTTCAGGCCAGAAAAACCAGAATCAGAGCAGTAATAGGTTCAGCTCTACAGTATTTTCAGAACAATTTGTGTTGATTGTTTAAACTTTTCAACTTGGAGTGATTGGATTCAGAATCTGAAATTGTTCCATATTTAAGGATTGGATCCAGTTTTTGCAAACCATTCTGAATCCATGCCTGATCAGATATGATGCAGATACCTGAACAAAACAGAATGACATTTGGGAAAATTTCAACTTCAAGTTTTCTGTACTTTTCTTTCTGCAACATACCAATGATTAGAAGATAAAAAGATTATGGTAGCTACCATTATGGCCTAAAGCTTGTTCTGGAGAAATTAAAAAGAGGCATGGGAAATTGTGGAAATGTTTGTCTTTCCAAGCCTGTGATTAGATGCAAATATTTCTAGAAGTGAATCACAGTCTTGCTTTGACAATGGAACAACGGTAGTTATTATCGTTTTTCATGTCTTCTTTCAAATCATAGTCAATACAATATCCATGGTCTGGAAACACAGCTGTATCAAAGAGTGCCGACAGAGAATGTAGAGACTCTAAATATGCCAATGCTCGTAAGCTGAGAGAATGCACATCATGACGAGCAAGTGTGGTTTTCCTTGTGCGGTCTGTGTAGAGTAAGTACTTTGGATTGACTATATATTACTTTAACAGTATTAGATTATAATCAATAGTCAGTTGATGGAATAAGTAGCTAAACTCATAAAAAATCTAACCACAATTGTAGTCAATTGATTACCTAAATAAACACATGGCTATACGCTATGGTAAACATGATTTTGCCTGCCAATGGAGTGAAACAAAGAAACAAAGAGACCGCTGCTTGCGCTTCCAGACCATGGATATTCTATTGACTATGGCCACATGGATGAAAACTGAAAACTGTTCTTTCTAATAGAATTGGCGATACTACAGTTGCTGCAAGTAAAGGCGTTCCTGACCACATCATCAAGGCACTTGGTCGATGGAACAGTGATGCATATACTTTATACACCCATACATCCCCAGCTTCTATGGCGCAGGGCCTGTGTATGCAGCATCACTCTTCCTTTAAAATGCCTAGTATGACCTCAGGTCTAGGTAAATTCCTTAGCACATACCAACAACATCGATGATTGTGAAACCATGTTGAAAGTTTGTCCATTGATCAACAGCTTCCAGACCATCCGTAGATAAACCAATCTCATCAATCAAACATTGCGTCCGTAATTGTGATAAGGTATGCTCCAACTGATTAATGTAACTCGATAAAAATGACTGTGAAAAGGAAGAAAAACAAACATCACCATCATACTGTCATCCAGTATATTTCAACTGTAGAGCTGTTGTTACAACTAGTTTAGAAGTTGAAGGTTTTGTTCACTCATACTCTTTTAATACTGCATCTTTTAATATGGAAAATATCTGAAATTTGTTTGTGCTTGTAATTTTTCCAGAGGTAGGAGCATAAACTCATCTTAAGACCGACATCACCTGAGGTAAACATTAATTCAATGCGCTATGGTCAAGCTTGGTTACTATGACGCTTAATTTAATGCTGATTCTTCTGATGATATGTTTACCAATTTCCTCCACAGAAGTCTTCAAATGTCGAGGTGACAAATTATTCAAATGAATGAGCAATATTTAAAGCAATAACATTCTGCTTCTTACATCAACGGTTCGCATCAGATCTTTGGTGCCTAACGAGAGGGTGAAACGGTGACAGGATGACTTTGCCTGCAGAAAGATGACACAGCAATATCTATATTTAGAATGGCATATTCCTTCATTATTATTCCAATGTCAGTTTTAAATCTATAACATGATGCTCACATCTGATGATTGTAGATTTGAAGAGTAAAGATAGACATTGAAATGAGAATAGTAGTTTACCTTTTCAACCAATTCAAACACTTTGTCAACAGAATCACTCATGGCTGAAACAGTATCATTAGCATCATCTGAAATCTACCAAAACAAAGATTTAGGTCTCTATTTTATCTTAGTTGTAAGGCAGTCAGAAGAAGGAAGACACATATTTGTTACCATGGTTATCTCTTTCAATCCAGCTTGCAAATTTTTTTCCTGGTAAACAGAGTACATTAGCAGATGGGAAGCAAATACTGATTTCAAATCGTCAGCCAGTAGCATTAGGCCAGGGTGAGGTTGACCTGGTATACCTAAATCAATGATAGGCTAAATTAGTGTATTAGACTATTAGACTAATTCACAGCTACAATATTCAAATGGTTGGAGTGCATTGATTTTTGATGTATAGAAAGCATATATGATTACGGGCACGACTTTGCCTACACACAGTTGCACATCAACATTTGACTCACCCCTAACTCCATGGCTTTTGATGGCTGATTCCAAAGAAATTAAAAAATTGTTGCATGCCTGAATAACGTCAAATCGCTATCAATATGTGTTTACAGGTACAACATTGGTACATCAAAAAGAACGAGGTGTGATAAGTCAATAAAACCGTCACCTCTTGTGAGTAAATCAATACATCTAATTGCTTGCAGTTGTCATTCTTTAACTCAGCAGACAGGCTCTCTGCAATTGAAGGCTCCAAACTATTCAAAGTTTGTTTGAATAGCGTACACAGCACAGATATTGGATCAGGAAAGACTTGAGAGCACCACGAAATCTTACAAACAAACATAATCTTGGTGAGTGTAGATAGTAAAAAACATAAAGTCAACAACGTAATGCAAACATATTATACCTCTTGATGCCAAAGAGTAAGCATAGTGTCAGTAAAAGATGATAATTTTTGAGGCATGTTCATTTCACTGTCTCTTCTCATGCTATTCCAGTTGTTAACTAGAGTTGTCTAGGAAACGGAAACATCACATAACTGTATACATCACATAGTACGGACAATAAAAACCTAGACAACATAGATGATATCTCTACCTTATGACACCTGTTGTAGTATGTTTGCAGATGAGGTAGTCGATCAATCTCAGTAAAGAGACGTATATATTGACTTGCTTCATCTAGATTGCAACGTATAAAACGATTAAGAAGATCATATTCATAACACAGCGAGGAAAGATACTAATCAACCTTGCACAAGTCAAAATATGTTGTTTAGCTCAGTAAAATTTATCATTGGCTTCAATTTCATCCTCTAAGTGTTAGTAGTTAAACCTACCTGACAAATGGCCATTGAAGGCGACAACAAGTTTTGTGCTAAGCAAAGCCTCCACTTTGTCTTTAAGACTTTCTAAATACGCTACTTTATCACTGAAGTCTGGAACATTCTGAAGCACAAGCTGCAGACAGAATATTAAACATATGAAGATTGCAGCCACTTTCACCTTTTTTTCATATCTGTTACAAAGTAGCTGGAAATAAATAGCTTACAAGGCTTGTTTGCATACCAACTACTTTCTTTGAAATCTACAACAATTAAGCACACAACAGTTGCAGCTCTGTTTTATTAGTATGACTGCACATGTGGCTATCATTTCAAGTTACGCTACAAACCAATTGGATATCTCCTGCTTGCAAAACATCTTCAACACTTGATGAAAGGGTGGCCCAGTTATCAGCCTCCTATAACAAAACATTTGCTGTGTTTACAACCAATTTCGTATTGATAGGTTTTGGCTTAATAATTTGGTGATACAATCAGTGGTAAAAACAAGTTGATTGACGCACCATTGTCTAATTATTTTGCTTTTCGTTTATTGTATTGTATTATCGTTATTATATCCTATTCTGATTTGCAATTTAGCATTCTGACTTATCACAATTATTATATATCAACTATAGTGCAGATTTTCAAAATTCTTTACAAGTATATTTTGAAGATGACATGAGTTTTGTGAAACGTCAATCAATTTGTTTGTTATTGCAGATTTTTATCAGTAAACCAATTCCATTATCACATTTACACAGCATGATAAAAGTACCAGTTGAAGAAGACATTTCAGACTGCACAGTTTTCATCTATCAGTTACACATACTTTGAGAGCCTCTGAGGCATCAATCATCCTTGTTTTAATGCTGTCAATCTCTACAAGGTCCTTCATTGATCTCGAAGTGTTCTCTTCAACCTAAGATACAAAGTTATGATGCAACAAAACAATTGTAGGAATACAGTTAGAGTATTAACAGCTACACTACACACAAAAGCACTACATTTTAATGGTTTCTTTTTTGAGGGGCTATTGAATGAATAAGTGAATTATTTAATGAGTGGATAAGGAGAAATATAAAATTATATAATGTAGAATTACTTGTTAATTTTCAATTGTTTCTCTTTATTGCACGTCATCTGTGTCATCTTGGATGAAAAAGGCTACTTACTCTACGGATATCATCTTTGACTATTTGCATCTGTTCCTTCAGAACCAGAGCTTCTGTTTTTAAAGAATCAACTTCACGTAGTACCCTGGATGCAAAAATGCAAAGTAATTGAAACCATGTTGCTGTGACTTAGAAAGTAGGTCAGATGCATTGACTTGCCACTCATTGACTCACTTTGGCATATTATTTAGAGCAACTTCACTTGTTTCTTCCAATGATTTATTAACCTCCTATTCCAAATGAAAGTAAGTTTGTTGTTATGCAAGTGATGTCTTCATGTGAGACTTGGCAGACATATATATATGTGTCATTACCTGAATGAAAAGCTGCAGTTTCATAACGATATTGGATGCATGAGCCTGTATTGGTAACAAAAAATACAACGAGAAATTAAATCAAGTTATTACTCATTAATTATGTGGCAGCTGATATTTCTAGAAGGCTAGTACAAAATCAGAAGACAGGATCAATGGAATTCATCAATTTGAGCTTCTGAGTTGAAAAATAAAATATTATGCTTCCCTTGTCCGATAAGAAACTGATCAATTCTAAATGCAATACTATACTATGACAGTGTAGAATCGTAATGCATTGTAAGCGCCAATCACGCTACATATAGGTTGTACGCCAAACTCTTCCCTGCGCATGCGCTAACAATCTCAAGTAGCAATATGTGATATATTTTAATCAGTTGGTAAAAACATTGGTGAAGAACAAGAACATCACCAACGGACACACGGTATGAATTATATATTAACTATTATAATCGTGCTTACCTATATCTGTCTTTCAGTTAAATGCTTACTGTTTAATCCAATCTTAATATTTATCTTGTTTTAGTTCAAAATGATAACGTTAAAGAATTGATATCAAATCAAATTTACATGTTATTCGTAACAACTTGTGTCTCTTTCTTGTGTCGATCCATCATTCTAATGTTGGTGTCATTCGTTGCACCACCTCAGTGCAAATTAATAGAACTGGCAGTTACATGCATAGTGAATGAATGTTGAATGAAGCCTGAATCTGTCTTACGATCATACAACCATGATGATCAATTGATGATAATTAATTGATGATCAGTATTTTGCTAGATGTATCTCAATGCTCAATCATCTGCTATTGACTTAGCTCATAGCAATTCTGACAACTTCTCTGTTTTGCTAATAGAGTTTCATAATTAATTGGTTAGGTACATAACCCAGTCAAGTCAATTAATGTAAGCAAGAAACTCAAAGGAAATGGTTGAATCTCATTTAATCATGGACTTATCATAACCTCAACAGTATTGAAAATTGACGTTATCTTTCTATGACAGGTTAATGGTATACAAAGTGTTGCTAATCTTTTCTCAAACTAAATGCTTACATCTATTGGCATAGAATCGTCTTTGTTTGCACCCAATGCTTTGTTGATCCAATCTTTTACATCGAAGTCCTTGTCTGAGAATCGAGAATAATCCTTTGAAGAATAACGGTTAATTAATAAATCATAAACATGAAGAGGAAATATAGGAGCAATCAAAGTAGTTTTGACAATCATTTGTTTTCCAGAAAAAGAAGGGTGGCCCTCATAGGAATATAACAAAAGAGACAGATAATCTGTATATAGATGTTACTTGGTATCAATTATGCATGCAACTACTTTTGTTCATAGGGTGATTTGCTACTCAGTTTTGCTTCAAAATTATATTAATTATATTAATCATACTAATTATATAATTAATTAAGCATATTAATTATAGGTTTCAGAATAGACTCTAATCACACCTATGTAAACCCATTGCGGACATATGTGAATCATATTTCTCCAGAACAAATAACAACTGTTGAACATGAGGAATCAGACAAAAAAACAAAGCTAACAAGAAACAAGATAATTGATCAAGATACTCACAAATTAAGTGGCTATAAAAGTACGATATGTAAGTAAAAATTATTGCCAATTGAAAGTTATCAATTACAAATTCTATGAAGCAAAATATTTTTTATGGAAGTTTAACATACATATCATATCAATTTTTTCCAGAGCTATACTTTGTAATTCCCATGTTGCATGGAGATCAAAAAGTCTGGAGAAAGGAACGCAGTGCCTGTCAGACCTTACAGACCATGGGCGGGGTCTAGCAGATCAATCACTTGCCTGGAGATACTCTGAAAATTTTGCTCAGGGCAGATAGTTTCCTTTGGGCTATGTATGAAGTTTAAACCATCAGTGCTAAGACTGTCGAATTTTTCTAAGCATCATATTTTTATGAGTTTTTACTCGTTCACAATATTGTACCCTGCACTCTTTACAAAGAGGAAGCAGAATCAGTCATGTGATTGAAACGTCATCCAATGGGGTGAATAGATTTTTTCCTGCTGTTTGTTCCTGTGACTGTCAGATGATTCTTTGATGTTGCTTCTTGCATGATGCCTGCTTGTAAAGTGCAGGAGAGAGATTTTATACGAGGGACTTGAGATATTACTGATTGTATTGCTGTTGCTGGTTTCACTTTCGTCATGCTTGTTGTCAACAACGCTCTCATAGCTTTAAGTCTTTTAGCAGGTCAGCCTCGCTTTAATTTTTCTCTTCAACACAACGGCATTTGGAAAGAAAACCTTGGAGGTTTGATTTGAAAACCTTACCACCACTGGTGAACCTGATGTATATGATGTTATCGTTTGATTTACTCACTTTTATTGCTGTAAATTAGAGCCTGTTAATAAAACTACTTTCTGCAAAAAGTAATCAACTACTTTGCTAAATTACTTGAAAAGTAACTATTCAGCCCTGCTCATAGCTGTATGCAAGTTGATTGCTATGCTTTAAAAGATGTTTGCTCAATTGAAGAAACATGCTTTTTGGGATACAAAACTATAAAATGTTAGGTTCCTAAAAATAAGGAAGTATAGTAACTTTTGTTGCTCTGGATGTTGTGCTCAAGTCTCCATCATATAAATTTTTTATCATACATCATCGCTTTTTTAGGCTCACAATTTGTTGTACAAAGGTAATTTCAGAAATATAAGCCTATGGTGGTAATCAACCAATATCTCAAAAAGTAAATTTGTTGTCATTCTATTTTTAGGTATAAGATCACTGTAGTTTGCAATGGGAGATGGTGATTCAGCCAAACATGGCTCACCTACTTTTGATGCAAATGCTGCAGAAAATTGGAAAACGTTTTTAATGAGGTTTCAGATTTATGTCATTGCCAAAGAATGAGACCCAAAACCAGATAAGTTGAAAATCAATTTCCTGGTGCACTGCAACATACAAGCCCCTATGATTTAGATCAAAGGGCGCTTGAAAAATTGAAGTCAGCTATCATACGTTCTCCAGATTTTGACAACGGACATTCAGCCACAGTCAGTGTGGAGGACAGCAGTTCTGGATTGAGACAACGCATTGCTGAGACATAATTTAACAAAATTATATCACTGAGATATCGTAGTGTCTAACACCTCACCTGTTAACAAAAGAGATTGTGTCAACATAGTTTTACAGTATAAAGACAAGGTATCCGCAAATTTGTTGTGAACACAATTTCAATCTTTGAGTTTTAAGGTTGGTCAAAATTTCAGACAGTTTTTTACAGCCTTCAGACTGACCAGCGTGCTTTGCCTTGAAAATTGTGCACAGTTTTCAAACTCTCTTTTGTAAGTGAGGTATGATGTAATCTTTTTACTGTCTTTTTGTGACATTAATTTGAGATTCCTTGCTCCGTTCAATTTTTTCTAGGATTGTAGCATTCACAAAGGACCTTAACTCGTTTTAATCGAGATATTGTTGGTCTTATTTGGTTTTATTGCAAGTAATTTATACACTAAGCATCTGCATACCATGCTGTTTCCAATCAAAGTTTTGGTTGCTATTTTTTATGTTTTATCTTCAAGAAATACGGATACGGCATTCTGTATGCAGTGAATTTCAATCGAGTGCCATGCTGTACATAACTGTCACTTGCAATTATTTACAGCTCAAAAGTAAACTAATTCATTACCTATTAGCCTGATTTTAGTATCATTGTAAAGCTACAAGTTTGGTGTTTCGGATTCAGCTATTTGTTTGGGAATGGGTATGGTTTTGGATTTTTAAGCCACTATTTTGTTGATGCAGCTACAGTAGCACCTTTGATAAATCTGTTGTAAATGAATATGTGTTTGAAGGCATTGGACAACAAAATTTGTCGATATACACAATAAAAGAATGAAATAGTATCAGCAAACTCGTCCTCTTTGATACTTAGATTTCGCTTCGAAAATCTCTTGAATTGAGCGCTTTTATTAACCCCAACTTGAACAACAGCGACAACCGGGAAATTACGATGAGAAATCTCTATAAAAGCGGAAACGAGGGAGCCCACAAACCTTATCAAATACAAAGTAAGATCCACTGACTTATATAATATATCTAGCAGTTAGCTAAATCAATAAATGAACTGGGTATAGGTCTGTTTCCAAAACAAATTTGACAGCATAAATGTCTCCGCAGCTGCAATGGTGGCCAAAGTGTCGGTAGCGTTTTCTAAACACAGAAAACTACAAATAACCAGAGAACGATTACTTATTAGCAGCGGGAGGCAACTCACGAAATAATGCAAGTACATACTTTCTATTTTGTTAGTTTCATTCAATCATCAGCGGTGTGAGATCTTAAGCATGTCCACGCTGTTGTGCGTGCAAATTTTCTTCCATTTGACAGGTGACAGTAAGCTTTTTTAATGTCTTTTTGATAGCAGAACACAATTTTTACCACTAAAAGTCCTTGCATCTCATGCATTTCTTTGTCAATTTATCTATTCTTTGTCAAAAAGGTGTCTCAAAGATGTAGGCATACCTGACTTGTTTCGAAAAAACTTGCTCTTTTTTCTATACTTTAGTGAGCCCTCTTGTCATTCTGAGTTTTGAAAATGGGAAATGACTGCAAATACAAACCTGAAACTACTATCTTTGAAAATTCAACAAGATTTCTATCACTTTCATGTGGTTACTGATTTATACTAGGCTATTAACACCATCATAATCATTCATGACCATTCATAACAAAATAAGCAATTAATTTCATGCCCAACACTGTAGCACAAAGAGAATAACATCAGCTTTGTAGACAACGTTCAACCTGTGAACATTTTGCCCTGAATGACACGACTTGTCACAGCTTGATATACAAATAAGTCGTAATTCCTGTTTGCATTCCACTTCTGCTGGACATAAAACCAAGCATTGTTGCACAGACCCTATTGCTTGAGCAAAAAACGTTGGGTCTGGTACGCAGGCTACGTTAATATGGGTCCAAATTGGAAAATTATTTCTACCATTCTTCCTAATTTGACCTCAGCTACTTGGTGTCAGGAGCACTTCAACACAAACATGTAATCCTTTTACTTGCTGATGGAATTAAGATATTCTGAAACATTGTTGAGAAATGATAGTCGCTTTTTGTTGCTATTCTTCATTTTAAAATGGATGGATTTAAGTTATAAAATTACGGTCTTGAGACTTTTCAGAAAATTCTTTGCCCATTGTTTTCCTCATGTTGTCACACCTCTGTTAGCCAGAAATTATTAGGACATACTTGCGTAGTCACTTTTTAAATACTGACATGTAGCAGAATAAGAGCAATTTAATTTCATTTTACCATTGTTATTGAAGTTGGACATGAGTGGGAGTCTTAGATTTGCATGCCAACTTCAATATGTTAACGCGTTGTTATGTCAGCTGATTTGTCTCTTAGATTACGTGGGTGTGCACACACCATGATCAACCAGTGACGCAGCTACATATTTGTGTGTTCTTTATCTGTTTTGAAATCCTTGTCAACTCAATCACAATGTTGTTTGCCAACTCTGAGACTCGTGCTGTTTCAACTCTCATTTTTTTTTGTCTAGTCTAGTCACAAATTCTAGCAGAAGTATCTGGACTGTTAGAAATCTAATCACGTTGCCTTACACATTATCTGACTTACCATTGTGAATTTGTTATTGAATATAATCAAGTCAAGTTAAATCAGCCGCCATCACTGTTTACTACGATTTACAGGCATCCAGGACACGACTTAAATGCAAATTGAAGCGAGGCTAACGGAAATTTGTGAGGCCGTGTGTCTTACACCAAATTGAAAAACATGGTAGCCACTTCACGTTTTCAATTCATATTTTGTAAAAGTTGTTTAGTATTTCTTTTCTACCGCTCTGAATTTGTTGCGTCAAGCCAACTATTTTTTATTTGATCGATCTGAGTTTCTTCTGCGTTTCTTCTGTAACGATAATGAGTTCTGAGGTTGCAATTCGTCTGTGCAAATTGGACAAAGATAGATCCAACTATCAAATTGGCCTACCCTCTGGTGTGAGATTTGTGACACCAGGAGAAGAAATCACTGATGATGCGGGATTTATGAGGTAAATTATTGGATACAAGGATATTAGTAATCATTAAAAAGTAAGAGTATGCCTACTTCATGAGAAAAGTTGCTAAATGAGCTCAAAATTGGACTTATTTTTACAGAGCTCTCAACCTTGAAAAATGAAAAGAGGGAGGCTTGTTGTGGGCCACCCCGAATTGGTGGCCCAATCTAGGGGGTCTTGGTAAATTATGCCCCCAGTAAAATTATTCCATTTTGCAGTGTTTCCAGGCCTCTCAGGCACTCGTTAATAATGCATTAAGTGTGATGCTTTTCAGCATTTGGTGCGGTGTTGTGTTAGACGAGCGGATCGAATTGCTTAGATTTCATCAAAATCGTTGATAAAAGAGGCTTATCTCGCTCAAATTGGCGCTGAATCAACTTGCCAGCTCGCAATTAGTATTTAGAATTGCAATCCCAAACAAACCAATAACAGAATGAAAACACAGCATTCGCTTTGAACAATCTGATTATAGTCGTTGGAGCCTCCTCGTGCTCTTCCTCGTATTTAAAACTTGACAGAAGTGGGGTGATTAATCAGGTTGAGTCTACAAAGGTAAA
>JANVCG010052781.1:6417-19544 GCA_025505365.1 Haliclystus inabai
CATTTTTCAGTGTTACATGAACGCGATGGTCCCATCACTGCTGCACACATTTGATCTGGTGGACAGATTCTGTTTCGATATTGAGCACCTCCACCGCATGGCTTACTGCACTCTGTCCAATCACCCCAGATTGGGGGTGTTTCTAGAATCGAATCAATTGTAGATCAATTATACCGGTACACTTGGAAAAACGGGCAATAATTTAAAAATACATCTTCTCTTTCTGTGTTACCTGTAAAAATAATCTTAACTAAGAAGCATCCTCCTACCTTCGCATTTTTCAGTGTTACATGAACGCGATGGTCCCATCACTGCTGCACACATTTGATCTGGTGGACAGATTCTGTTTCGGTATTGAACACCTCCACCGCATGGCTTACTACACTCTGTCCAATCACCCCAGATCGGAGGTGTTTCTGTGAAGAAAAAATACAGTTGCGTTTGTTAATGTACCAAATGGTATAGGATATATATACCCTCTGGCGTTTGCCAGATAGACGTGTTATTGTTTTGCTGGCATGTAATTTTACTTTAGCAGCACATTTTAATAATAACCTTGACACTCTTGAATATTACATGTGCGTGAAGGTAGCACCGCAGCACATAACTGCCCTGGTGGACATATTCTACGTCTGTATTGAACACCTCCACCGCACGGTTTACTGCAGACCATCCAGTCACCCCAGATGGGAGGAATTTCTATAAAGAAAGCATCGTTTAATTTATTGCTCAGCTTGTGTGCTTACTAGTTACGTTGAATATATTTTTATCGAATGGGGACTGACCAGTGGCGTGTAGAACAAAAAGTGCTATAGTAATACACAAATATTGAAATAAGTAAGTGTATTTTTAGCAGGAGTATATATATATAAACAAGTGGAATATTAGAAAGCAATAATGTTTGAGCTCAGTCATTTAAACTTCAATGTCTGGTCGATCTTTCAAAATGTTGATTCTAATCAGGAACAGATCTGAATAGCTTGGATGAATCCAAAACGATTTTACTATTGCTCATTCTTGCCTCACGGGAAATTTTGGATGGAAGTTTCTATCGAAAATCGATTAGTCTATCATTGAATGTAGGTACAAGAGTTACATATACATACCGCATTCCACTGCGTTACAATTACGCGTCTCTTCACTACTTCCATCACATTCAGAATTTGAAGGGATGCACTCTCGCGTCCTTGCCTGAATGCCATTCCCGCAGCTCTTGGTGCATTTCGAGAATTGTGACCATGCACTCCACGTTCCAACTGAAGTGAGCAACAAGCATTTGGATACAGATTGAAATCCAAAACAATTTGATACGTCGGCCCGATAATTTATTCAACTTGTAATCGATAACAAGATGCAGCACAATTCCGTCGATTAGATATACTCACGTGGCTCCGAGTCAGGTGGGCAGTCCATTTGGTTGCATTTCTTTGTTTCAATGCTTGGTCCTTCGCAAGGCTTTCCTTTGTTCTTTGGGACTGGATTAGTACATGTCCGTTGTCTCGCTTGAATACCACTATTACACGTTTTGGTACACTCATTGTATCCACTCCATTCGCTATAACCGCCGTCAACTTGAACACAAACAGAGAAATGTTAATTAATTGGTGATACGAATCGTCCAAACGGAGATAATTTTCGGCTTAGATCATTAACTGCCCGATTTAGGCTAATTATGTCCGTCGACGAGCTAGACTAGAATAGATAAACATAGCCAATCCTTCCTGCAAATGTTGATTCAATTTCTATGATAATTTGGTTTAGCAATCTATTCCTCTGAATATTAAAGAAATTTATCAGCGCATCCAAAAGTTTCTGTGTTACAGTGCTTGTTTGTTTGTTTGTTTGTTTGTTTGTTCAATGTAATTCACACATAAAACTGTTTAAGAGTATATATATATATGATTGATTAAGTGCACGGCTTGATACCTCTTTGACTTTTACATCTCTTAAATTTTATGACTCGTGATCAATAGGAAAGGGTCACCTGGGTAATACCCAAAACAGATAAATACAGCTGTCTTTTCGAGTAGTTCCTTTACTCGCTTAAACCACTCGAGGAAGCAGCATTGTTTTAAGAAATCAAACCATGTAGCCATTTCGCAGTTTGAATAAAAAAGCAGATTACATAGATTTCAGTACATTTCATCAGCTTTCAAAGTGTTATTATTTCAAGTCATTCAACATACATATGAGAGATGGCTGGCAGAATGGAAAAAGTACATCTAATAACAAATTTCACTATGGGAACATGGAGACATTGTCAAAGGTGAAAGTGTGAAAAGAAAACTTTTTAGAAGAAGTGGAGAGGAATGCAGGGGAATATAATTTCTTTCAAGCTGCTGTTTCAATTTCGAATGCGTGAACAGCTAACGTGTTGAAGATTACAAGACATCTCGAAAGAAGAAGTTTTTGAAACAATTTCAAGGAACAGACGAACATAATCAGATCGCTACTGATTTCATATACACAATCAATATGAATAAATGTAGTGAAAATGAGTGAAGATTTATTAACCGCTATATGTAGAATAAGTGATTTAAGTAATCTTCCAGGCAGACTAATCAAAAAGATTCACCACAGTAATGCACATTGGAATGAAAATATCGATGGAATCGAAAGTGAAAAGAATGAGAACTGGGAATCTCATTGATTCGTTTCATGTTAAGTTGAATCTTTGAAAGAATCATACAGATGGTAACAAAATAGCTGTTTGCTGGAAGTTGGCTGCGAACGTGACATTGAGAGAGGCGTGGCTACCTAATCTAATGATAGTACTTAAGAACTGGTAGAACGCCCTCGATAGTGATTCCGTATCAATCAAAAGGTAAGATCAAGACCAGTATATGGATGGTAAACAACTCTATTCACATGTATTACAGAAAAGTGGCTTTGCGCTTTGGTCATCATTAATTACAAAACTGTTCTATGGCCTCTGAGCCTTTCTTAATCAGATGAACTGCTTTTGATTAGCACAAATTAAGAATGTGGTGTACTTGGAAACCATTACTGGCCTACAAGCATTCAACAGAAAATATTTCATTACTTTATTATTCTAAGAAAGAATACTTTACATGAATCAGAGTGTTGAAATAAATCATCGTGAAATCCAGGCTGGAGAATTTAGAGATTTTCAGCCATCTATGAAATAACTGGATTTATCACCTTACGGTGGTAGTCACGTGATCAACTCTCACTTTTTATTCGAACGATTTATTATTCGATCTAAAAATACAGTTTGACAGAAATCTACAGCTTATTTCTACTTTATATGTTTGATAGGTTCCCACATTTTCAAAGAAGGAACAAATCTTTCTTGAGACTGAAGTGGGTTCATCAACGCAAAGGAGGGGGCTGCTTCGATATGGCTACAGCCATATTTCTTTGTCGATTATATGATATGAAAATCACGTTCGAGTCGATTCGATAGATCATCAAGGCTATACGTGCATCGCTCCTGCTGAATGCATCAATTTATAGAGAGAGCGTTGATCTTGAAGTTAAAGTCTTGATTATATTTTTGAGTTTGTGTAAATGACTATAGGTTTTCGCTTCAGATGTTTTCGGATTCATTTATATATGAACTCCAATTCATCTTACATGGATGTAAAAATGTATATTGACATCACAAAACACACAATTGTAGCCATTTTGTAGTTTGTTCATCTTTCAACCTTATTGCTAAACGTAATTTAAAATAGGATGGCTTTTCTGTATTGGTATGTACGATGAATCTAACTTGGCATATTTACCTCATCGGCACACGTTTTGATGCAAAACTGTTTTTAGAAGGATACAAACTTTAATATGAAAAAACATTTACATATTAATACCATGAAACGCCACTGTTTCAGACTCTCTCGACACATAGTTATCATGGTACGAATGTTCGACGAAGCTTACTTCTGACACTGAATCGAAGCATTTCACAATGATACATGTAAATAATTTATTAATGCTTTAGAAAATGCTAGAAGTACAGATCGACCTTGAAGCTGTTTACGATTCCTATACCTGGACATGAGTCTTCATCACAATCAACTACATTTGTTTTTGGACCTTCGCATTCTTTCCCACCATCTTTTGGTGCTGGCCTTGTGCATAGTCTTGTTCTTATTTTTGTATGTGACAAACAATCACAATCGCCAAACTCGCTCCAATCACTGAATCCACCATCGACTATAATGATGAGTAAAACATCTACAAAAACTATTCTAAAGCAACGAGATAAGAATCATTCAAATGCAATAGGATATACGCACACATACCAGGACACGATCCTTTATTGCAATCTTCCACATTACTTTCTGGACCTTCGCAATTTTTCCCTCCATCCTTAGGAACAGGGTTAGTGCAGTTTCTGATCCTAATTTTCTTATACGTTTCACAATTGCATTCACTAAACCCTCCCCAATTGCTGAAGCCTCCATCAACTGTTGACGGAAAATTGCAGTAGACGTCAACGTATTAACTAAACTATTGGATCTGCGAAACTGTATACTGCAAGGTTTACATTTTTATATGATTTTATATAGCTTTCAAAAAAGCATTAATTTATTCTCAGCTTTTAGGATAAATGCTGAACACCAGACAGCTGGACATGCTTACGTATAGTTCCTGTGATTTGGATGCACAAGAATATGATGCATACAAACACACGGTGTGAACTTGCTTTATTTCATCGAAGGACCTTTAGCTACTGAGTACAAATGAACTCGCATACTGTCTCAAACCTGGACAAGATCCTCGATCACACTCTTCTGTGTTTGTGCGTGAGCCATTGCACAACTTGCCACCATCTTTAGGAGTGGGGTTTGTGCATGTCCTGTTTCTTGATTTCTTGTATAACTCACAATCACAGTCACTGAAATCACTCCAATTAGTGAAGCCACCATCAACTGTATTGGGAAAAAAGCACTCAATAACTTTGTTCCCTTTGTCAGATAATCAAATAAAAATCAATTTGATTTCCAAGCGAACCTGGACATGATCCCTTTTCACAATCTCTAGCATTAGTTTCTGAGCCTTCGCATTCTTTCCCGCCATCCCTTGGAGGAGGGTTAGTGCAAGTTCTCACCCTCTTTTGTGTATACGTTCTGCAGTTACATTTACTGAACTCTCCCCAATCAGTGAAGCCTCCGTCAACTGTACCAAACAATAAAAAGGTAGTTGTATGTTTTTTATCTGCGAATAATTGGTTCTTAATTTAATAAACTTATTGTTCATTTGATACCTGGACATGATCCTCTTTCACAATCTCTTTCGTTTGTATTTTGACCTTCACAGTCTTTTCCGCCATCTTTTGGTTCAGGGTTTGTACAAGTTCTGTTTCTCTTCTTCGTGTAAGTGTTGCAATCACATTCACCAAATTCACTCCAATCACTGAAGGCACCGTCAACTGAATCAATGGTAAAAGAAGCTGATGTTTATTTTCAATGTGTTTTCCATTGAATAGAGTTACTTTTCAATCTGGGAAGTGATTCAGTTTCCATGAGAGCCTCTAATTTTTCCTACCTGGGCACGATCCTGTTTCACAGTTTTGAAGATTGATCTCCACTCCAATACAGTATTTACCGCCATCTTTTGGAGCAGGATTTGTACAGTTTCGAGTTCTTCTTTTCTTGTATGTTTTGCAATCACATGTACCAAAATCGCTCCAGCTACTGAAGCCTCCGTCGACTGAAATACAATAACAATTTTTTTTTTACCAAATTCAAGATCTCTATGTGATTGAAATTGAGCATTCTGATCTGATTGTTAACCTTCATGAATTATGCCAAACTCTGAGCAATTTTTCTGAATTTTTAGGAATTTTTCCTAGGAGTATCGTTTCACATTTAGGAGGTCTTTCTCTCACAAATATCGAAATAGAATGGAAAAGTTGAAAACAATTGATGAAACTCCCTTCTTGTTACAAAATCAATCACAATAGTGAGTTTCAGATCACACAACAAAATGGAGACGACGACGAAATAGCCTGTGCGCGTTGCTTCTGCGCACGTTTGGCGGGAATCATCATTTGAATTGACCGTCGTCTTCATCAGACGACGACGAAAAATTGAACAAGTTTCGTTGTCACAACGAAATGACAACGAAACATAAGTTTGGGCAATTTACTGCATCATTTCGACAAAATACAACACATATCAGTAACTAAAGCTAGCTCGATCAATTTTTGATCGAAATTTTACATTTCGGTGGGATAAATATTGGTTATTGATTTCTTGGTTTTTGTAACACTTGGCGATCAACTGTGGATAGTTTTTCGTTCTAAATGACAGTAAATTAATTATAAAAGCTGTGGTGGTTTCGATTTAAACGTTAGCAACGTGTATTCAACTATTAAACCAGTCGAGAAAAATAGTGTGGCTCCAAAGTTAGGAAGGACAGACAGATGATAATAGACATTTGTTCCCTTGATTATATTACGAATGGTATGACCTTTTCATTGAATCAACAAACCTGGGCATGATCCTTTGTCGCATATTTCCTCATTTGTTGCAGGACCAAAGCAATCGTTACCACCTGCGAATGGGGCAGGATTTGTGCATGTACGCGATCGTATCTTTGTGTAAGATTTACAGTCACATTCTCCAAACTCACTCCATTCAGTGTAGCCTCCGTCAACTATAAAAAATATTTTGTAATGATATTGATTACCAACATTAGAGTCACTACTAGAAGAAGGGAAAAAAAAATTAATTTTTCACGTTTTTTATTAATTTAAGTTTTAACGTTTTTAATTCCTTATAGAACTTTGAGCATAATATAAAAAATCATGCAAGTTACAAGACAATATAGAACCCATTACACTCACATGGTGATAGAGGCTTCAGTGAGATCTAATTTTCAATAAGACATGAGTTTGAAGCTTAAAGGTACAACCTAAGTTTGCGTCTTATCAACCTTCTTAATCTTTTGCTAAGCTTATAAATTTGTGTTACATACTGCATCATTTTCACCCGCTCAGGATAAATGGGGACCAACCAGTAAACAGTAATAGTGCGTTTGCTAACCTGAACACGATTCACTTGTACAATCTTCTTCGTTCATTTTTGAACCCTCGCAGTCTTTTCCACCGTCTTTGGGTGTTGGGTTGGTGCAAGTTCTCGTTCGTTTCTTTATGTACGTATCGCAATCACATTCTCCAAAAGTACTCCAATTACTGAAGCCTCCATCGACTAATCAGAACAAGAAAAGATATAAGCAAGAAGAAAGAATCTTGATAAATAATATTGAGATTTTTTTTACTGATCTACAGACCTGGGCACGATCCTTGCTCACAATCTCTTGTGTTATTTACTGGGCCGTCACAATCTTTTCCGCCATCTTTAGGCGCAGGATTACTGCATGACCGTATTCTTGATTTTGTGTAAGTCGTACAATTGCATTTAGAAAATTCGCTCCAATCACTGAAACCACCGTCAACTGTTAAAAGATCCGCATCATTTGTAAATTCAGGATTAGACATTCACTTGCAAAATACCACCAGAATATTATCAGTTGATCAGACAGTTGATGAGAAGATCAACCTTCAATACGATTTCAGTCCTGTAATGCAACTATTGCATGTTTTTGTTCTATAGCATAATTTGGTCTCTCAATGAATTTCTTCGAGTGAATTTGTGGTGCATTTTCAGCGAGAGAGAACTCCTATTCTAAGCTACAAGGTTGAAATATGAAAGCTCAGCTGAGCTGCGTGAAAGTAATTCAAGCACATGTCACGCGTTTGGTTTCTAACATACCTGGACATGATCCATGGCTGCAATTTTTTGTGTCTGTAGTTGAACCGAAGCATTCCTTTCCATTATCACTAGGAGCAGGATTGGTGCATGACCTGGTCCTTTCTATTTTGTATGTTTCACAATCACATTCACTGAAATTACTCCAATTTGTGAAACCACCGTCAACTAAAGAGGCAGAGGCAAAACCGGTTTGTTAAAAATATTTCAGATTCAGTCGATAAATATTAGGTGTGATTGATCAGGATATATTGTTCAAACCTTGACATGATCCCTTATCACAGTCTCTGATGTTTTGTCTAGGTCCAACGCAATCATCTCCGCCGTCTTTGGGAGCAGGATTTGTGCACGATCGTGTCCGCTGCTTTTTGTATGTCTTGCAATCACAATCACTAAACTTACTCCAATCGCTGAAATCACCATCAACTAAATAATGCAAATTGAATTCATCACGATAATTATTATAATCTGTGAATTGCATCATATCAACATGGATTACGCATGAATTCACACCTGGACATGATCCTTTCGGACAAACTCTGATATTTTTGTGTGACCCTTCGCAGTCTTTCCCACCGTCCTTTGGAGAAGGGTTTGTACAAAATCTGGCTCTTTCCTGCATATATGTCGTGCAATTGCACTTGCCAAAACTGCTCCACTCACTGAATCCGCCATCAACTGCGTAAAAGAGATTGATGATAAGCTAGTTTGGTAACCACTTATAGTGCTTTTTTAATTTTGCGGAATTTTTATTATTCTCTGCTGATCCTCTCACCAGGACAAGACCCTTTGATGCAATCTAGAACGCTTTTCGTTGGGCCATTACAGTCTTTGCCACCGTCTTTTGGAATAGGATTAGTACAAGTTCTTGTTTTCTGCATGGTGTATGTTCTGCAATCACATGCGCTGAAATTGCTCCAATTACTGAATCCACCATCAACTGAAAGATAAAAAAAAGTAATAAAATGCTATTCTCTAGTGTTTCATCAAATCAAAGTTAGGTAAAATCTCAAAGCAAACCTGGACACGATCCCTTATCACAATCTCGCACATTCACTTTAGGTCCTTCGCAGTCTTCACCGCCGTCCTTGGGAGTAGGATTCGTGCAACTCCTTGATCTCTGCTTTCGATATGTTGTGCAATCGCAATCACTGAAGGTGCTCCATTCACTAAAACCACCATCAACTATACACGATGGAAGGATGGAGTATTCCATTAGAAAAGATTAGAACACGTATTTGATAACTCCGTTTTTAACAAGACTTTCATCCTGACAAACCTGGACAAGATCCTGTTTCACATATTTCTGTGATAAGTGTAGGACCTTCACAACCTTTACCACCATCTTTAGGTATTGGTTGTGTACACAATCTTGTTCTGATTCTAGTGTATGTTTTGCAATCGCACTCCTCAAAGTCACTCCATGTGCTAAAACCACCATCAACTGGAAAAGCCAAATGGAAGTCTCATCTCAATAATTCACCACATGCCTTCGGAATTGCACATTTGAACAAATGAGATTCAAATTGTACCTGGGCAAGATCCCATTTCGCATTTTCGCACATCCATTTCTGAACCTTCACAATATTTTCCACCATCTTTGGGGACTGGATTTGTGCAATTTCTAGATCTGGTCTTATTGTATGTTTTGCAATTGCAACTTGCAAACTCACTCCAATCACTAAACCCACCATCAACTATTCAAGAAAAGCAGGCTACCCATCAATCATTTGATTTATTATATAGTTTAATTGCGATGGATGTAATTAAATATCAATGCAAACCTGGACATGAACCCTTATCGCATGCTTCGTCCTTAGAAACAGGACCAACACATTCGTTTCCACCATCAGCTGGCGCAGGGTTTGTGCAGGATCTGGTTTGCGTCTTTAGATACGTTTCACAATTGCATTTACCAAAATCACTCCAATCAGTAAAGCCTCCATCAACTACAACATACTCAAAATGAATGAGTTTGGAATGAACTCAACTATAACGCACCACTCTTATTGAAAACTATCTTTGGATTCACTAACCTGAACACGATTCTTTGGCACAATCTTGTACGTTTGTTTTTGGTCCCTCGCAATCTTTACCCCCGTCTTTAGGTGTTGGATTAGAGCAAGTTCTTGTTCGTTTCTTCATGTATGACTCACAATTACATTCACCAAAATCACTCCAATTACTGAATCCCCCGTCAACTAGTTTCAAATTCATGAGTTGAATTAATAAACATGATAGAATCGGATAGAGAATACTGGGAATAGATTTCTCTCATTGATTACTGACCTGGACATGATCCTTTTTCGCAGTCTCTTGTGTTAATTTCAGGGCCTTCGCAGTCTTTGCCACCGTCCTGAGGGGCAGGATTACTGCATGATCTTGCTCTTGATTTTGTATACGTTTTGCAATCGCATGAACTGAAATTGCTCCAATTACTAAAGCCACCATCAACTGAGTAAAGAAGGCAATACGTATGTGAGATCGGACATCTTTAGATCTGAAATTTTTGCACGCTAATCAATTTCTTCGATACCTGCACATGATCCACGCTCACACGCTTCTATGTTCGTGACTGAGCCATTGCACAACTTGCCACCATCTTTAGGAGTGGGGTTCGTGCATGTCCTGTTTCTCGATTTCTTGTATGTCTCACAATCACAGTCACTGAAGTCACTCCAATTAGTGAAGCCACCATCGACTGTATTGGGAAAAAGTACTTAATTAATCTATGCCCATCATCAGAAACTTAAACCAAAATTTATTTGACTTTCATGCAAACCTGGACATGATCCCTTCTCACAATCTCTAACATTAGTTTCTGAGCCTTCGCATTCTTTCCCGCCATCCCTTGGAAATGGGTTAGTGCAAGTTCTCACCCTCTTTTGTGTATACGTTCTGCAGTTACATTTACCAAACTCTCCCCAATCAGTGAAGCCTCCGTCAACTGACCACAAGAAAATAAAGGATTATGCTTTTATTTGCGAATAATTGGTTCTTGATTTAATAACCCAATTGTTCAGCTGATACCTGGACATGATCCTCTTTCACAATCTCTTTCGTTTGTATTTTGACCTTCACAGTCCTTTCCGCCATCTTTTGGTTCAGGGTTTGTACAAGTTCTGTTTCTCTTTTTCGTGTAAGTGTTGCAATCACATGCACCGAACTCACTCCAGTCACTGAAGGCACCGTCAACTGTATCAACATATACAACATGCTTATTATGATGCTAGTTTTCTAATCCTCAAACGGAACAGAATATGAAATTCAAACCTGGGCATGATCCTATGGCACAATCTCTTATATTCACTCTGGAACCATCACAGTCCTCACCACCGTCTTCAGGAATCGGATTGGTGCATGTTCGTGTTCTGTTCATTCGATATGTCTTGCAATTACAGGCATCGAATGTGCTCCATTCACTGAATCCACCGTCAACTACACGGAATATCAAGTAGGTAAAGAAGCTGTATATGCATGAGAATGTGGTTTTAGGCCTAATATTTGTTTGGACTCCACTAACCTGGACATGAGCCTATTTCACAATCTTTTGTTTCTGTTGCAGGACCTAAGCAGTCTTTACCACCATCTTTAGCAATGGGCTTTGTGCATGATCTTGTTCTATTTTTCTGATAGGTTTCACAATCACAGTCCCCAAAGTCACTCCAGCTGTCGAAGCCACCATCAACTGATATACGAAAATAGATAGGGTAATTTTCAAAAGTGCTTAAATATGTTTTGTATTCAAATTTGATCAATGCGTGTTATCATCATACCTGGGCAAGACCCCGTTTCGCATTTTTGCACATCCATTTCTGAACCTTCACAATATTTTCCACCATCTTTGGGGACTGGATTTGTGCAATTTCTTGATCTGGTTTTATTGTATGTTTTGCAATTGCAACTTGCAAACTCACTCCAATCACTAAACCCACCGTCAACTAATTCAAAAAAGCAGGCTACCCATCAATCTTTTGATTTAATATACATTTGATTTGCGGTGTATGTAATTGAATACCATTGCAAACCTGGACATGAACCCTTATCGCATGCTTCGTCCTTAGAAACAGGACCAACACATTCGTTTCCACCATCAGCTGGCGCAGGGTTTGTGCAGGATCTGGTTTGCGTCTTTAGATACGTTTCACAATTGCATTTACCAAAATCACTCCAATCAGTAAAGCCTCCATCAACTACAACATATTCAAAATGAGTGAATTTGGAATGAACTAAACTATAACCCACCACTTTTATTGAAAATATCCTTTAGATTTTGCAACCTGAACACGATTCTTTGGCACAATCTTGTTCGTTTGTTTTTGGTCCTTCGCAATCTTTACCCCCGTCTTTAGGTGTCGGGTTAGAGCAAGTTCTTGTTCGTTTCTTCATGTATGATTCACAATCACATTCACCAAAATCACTCCAATTACTGAATCCCCCGTCAACTAGTTTCAAATTCATGAGTTGAATTAATTAACATGTAGAATCGGATGGAGAATACTGGGAATAGATTTCTCTCATTGATTACTGACCTGGACATGATCCTTTTTCGCAGTCTCTTGTGTTAATTTCAGGGCCTTCGCAGTCTTTGCCACCGTCCTGAGGGGCAGGATTACTGCATGATCTTGCTCTTGATTTTGTATACGTTTTGCAATCGCATGAACTGAAATTGCTCCAATTACTAAAGCCACCATCAACTAAGCAAAATAATTAGTTTTTAAAAGTTCTTTTTCTTTTTTCTTGCAAATGTAGCTTATTTTTCACTTTTGTTCCCTCTCACCTGGACATGATCCCTTTTCACATTCCATAGCATTCGTTTCTGGACCATCGCAATATTTTCCTCCATCTCTGGGCGCAGGTTGTGTGCATGTCCTTGTTCTTGATTTCAAATATGTTTCACAATTACAATCATTGAAGTCACTCCAATTGCTGAACGCACCATCGACTGAAATATACATTTATGATTCAAAGTTATTCTTTCGCATTGCTCTAATCTATGAAGCTTCTATCTCCACTCATTTTGGTCATTCCAGTACCTGGACATGATCCTTTGTCGCATTTTTTCTTGTCATTTCTTGGTCCTTCACAATCATTTCCTCCGTCAGCAGGAATTGGGTTTGTGCAAGTTCTACTTCTTTTCTGCTCGTAAGTTTGGCAATTGCATTCTTCAAATCTTCCCCATTCACTGAAACCTCCGTCAACTATATTGGGATGAAGATTATTTTGAGGGAAAATTTTATTTCAAGTTTTTGATATGAACCAATACATTTTAATTTGCAAACCTGGGCAGGACCCTTCAGCACAATCTACTGTCTGTGTACTGTCTCCTTCACATTCTTTGCCACCGTCTTTAGGTATTGGGTTAGTGCAAGTTCTTGTTCGATTTTG
>JANVCG010052892.1:0-12976 GCA_025505365.1 Haliclystus inabai
GAATCAGATTGTATATTACCATGGTCAAAATTGCTTTGTATCTTGGAAATAATTGACCAGAATACGGAGAATTCAGGCAAAAACCTACTCAAACCGTTGCTCACAAAATATTTGGACTTTGTTATTATAGTTACATCTGATGCTGGCATTGGTGAATTGCCGCAGAGGAATCTAATGCTTGCTTTGCTTGAGTTACCATCTAATGACAAAAGTAGGTCTCTATCATTTCTCAGTCATAAAAACAATTCTTACCCAAACAAAGACTCTCAAGTGAGAAAGAGAATTTGGATTACAGCAAGAGATATGGTTGTGAAAATGAAAACTGAATTCAATTTGCCGTTAGCTACGTTCATGGATGATATCTTAACAGACAGTAATTTAATAATCAGTGGATTGCTTTTTAGCTTCGAAAGAGAGGCATCAGATATAATTGAAACAAAGTCTTATTTAGAGACAGATGACAAGATGAATGTGTTGACACAGATTTTGAAGTTATGGCCATCTGCCAGAGCTGTCTCAACTTTACTATCTGGAATTGCAATGTTGAGAAACACGTACCATTACCATCAATTAAAAACAGTAAGTGGAGTCTGTATCACAAATTCATTAAAAATATGTATTCATAAATAGCATCATCCATTGCTATCATTTGTATAACTCAGACATGAGTTCTGGGCTAGATTTGTTGTTTGGAAAGATCCAGATTGGGATCCCTCATGAGTAATAGTGCCTGTGATGAGGTACAGTGAAACTTGGGTGTAATAGCCAGCTATGAGATCAGAGAATGTTGACCACTGTTATCTTAGTACACAAGCTGAATTCAATAGAAATTAACATTGTAACTAAATGAAGTGACCAAGATAGATGGCTGGTCCCTCTATAAGATGACATTTAATTTTATGCATGTCAGGTTTCAAGGTAATGCCACTTGGGTAACAAAATAAAAACATACATTTTGTTTCAAAATGAAAATTGAATTCACAAATGAGAAACCACACGCAAACAACTCTTTAAAATATTGTAATTTTATGATGAATCTTTGAAGTATTTAGATGCGGAGTTCTTACTGTAGTAGGATAGATCTCACATCCGTATGCATGCTATGATTCCCTTCTGCATCTTTATTTTCTTGCTGACAATTTCAGGCATTTCTTAGAATACTGCTAGATCAATCAGTTGTAATCAACCAACAACTTTTTAAAGTTTGCAGTTCTCACTATAAACACAATATACTGCCATTGATGATGGATGATAAAAAAAATATCTCTGCACAACTCAACGAATTCTGTAACAAAGTTACGCAAAATTCAAAAGATTTTTGTGCTGGTGAACTTGGGAATCTCATTGAATTCTGTTGGTATAATCCTTATTTGGTCATCAAAGAGCTTGTCAGAAGATCAATGGATGATGCATCATTCTGTGACACTGTCAGTCTGGTATGGAAGATTTGATTGAGTTTGATGTCAGTGATTGTTCACCATCAGAGTTGATTTTTAACGTTTCTCGTGTGCTTGCTCTAGATGCTCAGAGATAACGCTGTGTTTGACGGCATAAGACATGTTCCTAGCCAGACGTACTCTTCTCTGATAATGACTATCACTGATTTATCTGTCAACGCCACAATCAAGAATGTATGTCATATCACATCTGCCTTTCTAGAGGTAAGACTGATGCAGTTCATGAGCATACCATGATATCTTTTCTTGGTATCTTGGTGTGGTATTGTTCTTCTAACTTTTGTTTACATTAGGCTGGTGTGATCAACAGTACCGACATTGCGCAATTGATGACCTTACCTCACTTGCTCCACCACCATGGTAACATTATCCATGGCAATAACAAGCAACAATTAATAGCAATTGAATTATGTGGAAGTGTAATTGCTGCTGTTTTGAAGAGAAATGGCAATGTTGATACTGTGATGGCTATTCTGTCCAATCTATTATTTCTCGTTAATGACATTTCTGATGAACTCAACATCGCTGTATTTGCCTCAGACATACATCAGACCGAACTGCAGCGTGTCTATGTCGAAGGTATCAATCTACTAGATCGTGTGTCAATATCACTACTAACAGTATTGAATCTGATAAAACAGGATCTTCAAACTAATACTTGTCATGAGAGAAAGATAGAAAGACTTAGTGACAAATTGAATAAATGTTTCAAAAAACAGCGTAAGTTGTCATCAATTGATACTTGCATACTCATGGGAATTTGTAGGTTGAGCCACGCCCAAGGGGTTTATGATGTAATCTTTTTTGTTTTTGTAGACTGGTCAAGTCAGCTTTATTTACACCCCTTGCTGCTCTCAAACAATTTTCCAATAGAAATTATCATTCCATCATTTATCACATTGTATTATTGCACTTCTACAGTCGTCAACTTGATCATACCAGATGAAAAAAGATTTCTGGAAGGCAAGATAACATTTGAACTCAGATCATCAATTTTGTATTGATAGCAATCAGTATAAACAAATATTCCATTCCTCTAGATCATGTTTCCTCTCTTGCTAAACTTCTACTCATTGGCAAAAGATCCCCACCGGCTGTCTTTGCGGCTATCTTACATGAATTTTCATCTCAATATGACGATTCTAGCAATACACCAATCAATCAAAGAATAGCCGAAGCCCTTGCATTGGTGAGATAAGTTCAATCACTATCACATTTGCTGAAACCTGAGACATGTTTTATAGATGTTTGTTTTGTCAAGTATTCCTTATGATCAACTTTATAAATTATGTTGTCTCTGTTTGAATACTCCAGTAAATTAAAGTCAAATTGTTTTGCGTGTATTTGAGAATTAGTGTAACGACTGCTTTGTAGAGGTGACCACTGTCGCAGGTCAAAGTGTGAAACTTCCACTTTCATCTCTCACACCAATTTCTCCTTCCTTTTATTTCGATGGTCACGTATTTTTTACTAATAAATTATTGTAACAATATCTGCATTTGGCATTTCACTCTCAAGATCACATCTTGTAAGTGGTCATACCCCGCGGTCCATGAAAGTAAGGGACATCAATTCGAATACATCCCGGAGTGCTGTGCTTTCTTCTAGGTATCTGTCACCTGCACGCTATCACAATGCACAAATCTCTTTGAAGCAGTTCACACCATGGTTGCCAAGGTAACTAACCATTTAATCATCATCTGATGTAATGATTTTAGCGTTGATGAACTTGAATTTCTTTTAAACTGTAGCTGGTATCACCAAAATCAACGACCGGTGAGTTGCACCTTGGATGCTGCGATTGCTAATTAGTTTGAACTGTTTGATCGCATACCTCTCATCTGCTGCCATCTCTTTGATTAGTTTGCAGACCCTGTATCATGTCTCGTTTGTATGTTGATGCATACATGAAAACGAAATTGACTGTTCCTGAATGCGTTTGTGCGCATGTATCAAAGTTGTATCTGATTGAATTTGGGAAGATCCAGCGCGAAATGGCTGCAAAAGAGGCTAAAGGAGAACTGGTGAGTTTTTTTGTCCCTTCTCATTTTATTTTTATTAGTAGCGCAAGCCAATAATTCGAAGTAGATTAGTCGCGTCTTTTTTACAATATTGTCTGGTGCCTAAAAAGCATGGTTACCTGTTCCGTAATTCCGTTCATTGTGCCTTGGTTTGGTTCATAAAACTCGTGATTATTTAAAACCAGTTCTCCCTAAAGTTGGCCTTCGAGATCGAAAAGACTTTCTCAATCCTCAAATACCTTTTGCTACATATTATCTACTAGAAATGGCATTTTATTGAAACTTCCTGTGCGTAAATCGTAATTTTATTCTTTCGCGGAGACGGACATTTTTCAATTCAAGTAACTGTTACGATCGCTTCAGGAATGGACAACCCTCGCATCTGTGTTTGACGATTTGATAACGCTATGTGGTGCCGTTCCAAAATGTACGACAGACGAAGCCCGCGCAGTGGCCATCCCCATGGCAACACAACTTTTGAGTAGGATCGATGGCACTCACGAAACAGAGATCATGATTCGATTTAAAACCTCTCTTCTGCGCTGTGATCAGCTCTTCGCTGGATAACGAGGTAGGACAGAGACAAATGGATATATCGTAATTTATTTTATCTTATATTATAATACACAATCTAACTGAAAGAGTGTTCTTTAATTACTAACGAATACGCAGAGACATCAAAATATAAATATCTATCACAACTATGTATCCAATTTCGTCTTATAGTTTTGAACTATTTCTATTACCATCTCTATGTGTTGAACTATTTACAAGCAAAGCATTACGTCATTAATATTTATAATACCATGGGGGGTTATAAGACGCATGCGCATTATGTGAGTTGTGAGGGTAGTTGTAATTCGCTGAGAAATTGTTGTAGTTCGTAGCGTACGGGTTATACGTTGTATCGTGGTACGGGGATGTGAAGCTAGCCTCGTTGGTGTTGGTCGGGTAACCAGGCGGTGAAGCGCAGAAACGAGATAGGCAAGATGGTTGACCGTTCCTAATGATGATTGGTACAGGTACTTGGCGTGGTCCAGAAAAGTTAATCCAGTCAAAGCGATTGCGATTGTCCATGCTCTGCTTCTTGCACTTGTACCTTTTATTTTGAAACCATATTTTCACTTGTGTTGGCGTTAGACCCAATTTCTGCGCAAGTTGATCGCGTTCGCTTGCCGAAAGGTATTTCTGCAATTTAAATCTCCTTTCTAACTCAATCACCTGTGTTTGTGAGAATAAAATGCGAGGCTTTTTCTTTTGCTTTTGTGATGTGGAGCAGAATTCTGCTGTCAACGGATCGTCGGTTTGGTACACGAAGTCATCGGTGTCCGTCGCGTCGAGGCTCTTGTCTTCGTGTTTAAGCGAGGCTGTTGTCAGCGAACAGGATTGGCCATCAACTGAAAAACAAACAATACCATTAGGATCATCTTCATAATAAAGAAAGACTGTCGCAGCAGAGACAACTTCTGGGATTACTGGACGATTACGAATAAAAAAGTATTCACAATTCGAATACCGTCACTTGACCAGAAGTAGCAAATCCTACTCTAATGATGGTAACACGCGCGTTCGTTGCATACGACGGTACGGCCTAATCCTGTTCGAAATACAAGGCCTACAAGCGTCTGCAAGTGAAGAACAAACAAAAGCAGACATACCCAGAAGGAAGCCGTTTCTGTTCTTCTATAAATAACTTCCTCCAATATCAATTAGAAGCGTTCTAAATCGTCACGTGGTAATCGGCAAACAAACCCCACTCAGATTCAGATGACGTGCGTAGTATCGTTCAACAAATCCAACGTACAATTTGAATATCCCATAGTATCAAATCAATCATCCTGATACATAACAGCACAGGAGGGGAGACAGGCCAACGGCGTGCAACATTAATGCAAATGACAGTGCGTTGAGCTCGATAACGACTGCTGCCTTTTTTGAGTCACGAGGGCAAGTGGAACAGCAACAGTAATATTTGCACAACGCTAACAGCTGTTCCATCCAACCAAATCAGTCGAAACGATAAGATCGAAAGCGCCATCAATTAAAATCTTGTCTAATCATCATAACTGTGAACCTCTGTAATCTAGTACGTACATACCCACGTTGTAGATTGACTGCGCCATTGACAACACTCTCATTGCTATTCAGTTTTCTCCTGAGATTGTGAAGAACTCCTTTCTCCCAGTTGACAAGTGAAAGATAAACCAACGCAAGTATTTTGTGACAAATTTGCAAGTGAGATTTGATGGACCAACAACGTAAGTGTTGACAAGTCAAGACCTAGGTGATAATTAGCTCCAGTCGAGTCGCAAAGAGTTCTAATCCGCAAATCTCCGCCATTTTGACGGCTTTGATGTGAAGGCCCGCCCCATTGGCAGTGATGCTCTGGATAACAGGTAACAAGTTGCCAACACACAAGCAAAGACACAGCCCAAAACTGCCCCCTCTTTTCGCTACTATGAAACATAAATTCTCTATTTTAAACCATACGAATGACTATACAATCACACTGAAAATACTATGAAGACATGTTTCTCAAGTTGAACTTGAACAGTGACAAGAGATTTCACTTGACACCCATCACGTGTAACACTAGACAAATCGAAGAATCGATAGCCGACTAGTCACACACACACACACGTTCGTTGGCTCGAAATTTACCGCGCAACTGCCTCATCAGTGAAATGTGGCGTCTCAGCCTTCCGGAACAGACAACTCGGTCTATGCGAAACATCGCTGGCTCACACCCAAGTCGCAGAAACGCAAGAAATACAATTGAGGATTCACACCTCGAAAAGCGAATCAAAATAACAAAATGAAACAAATCTGATGGGCAATTGTGATCCGAAATGCCTCTCAATCGCAACTAGGCTACCGACGGTTTCAAAACGGGGTCTGTTGACGGAGAGCGAAATCGAAAACAGTGGAAGACATGACATTCAAAAAAGAATTGCCATAGCAACTAAACCAAATTAATTCAAATGTTGAAACACCATCGAATTTTGTTATTGTTAGTGTCACTCCTTTCATTCGAGCAAATTATTGCAAAAATAGAACAGAAAAATTATCACCTAGTTAGAGTCAATGTTGAAAACAATGTAAAATGGTATGTTTGAGCATTGGTTTGATTTCATTCTGTTAAAGTATTCTGATTGAATACACTTAGCTCTGGTCTTCAACAGAAATGGGGCACACCGAAAAGTAGACGATCTATCAGAGAGGCAAGGAAAGAACCAAGAAGTTGAAGGGAATCAAAGTTGCTACTGTATGTGACCACGTATAAGGGATATAGTCACGCATGGGCACTTCGGTTTGGTTATCATTATTATTATTATTATTATTATTATTGTTCAAATGCTGGCATTAGAGGCAATTATGATATGTTTGATGGTTAGTCTCTTTCTCAGGGGATACAAAAACTTTGACGCAACAATCGCATGCGAGTTTTCTGCTGTTTCAACTGCATAAGATTGAGTAAACAACATAAATTGCTTTTCGATCATCAACACAGTTGCCATTTGAACTGCTACTGATTACACAGGGCCAAAGTAATTCTGTTTCTGGTTTACAGTCCACATGTCTTGCGTTCTGTATATCTTTCTTGAGTTTTCAATTATACCGTACTGTCGATGGTGTTTTTACAAAAAAAACAATTTTAATCCCTGAAGCACTCTTTGAGTCAACAAATTGAAACTGTCTGAGTTTCAGAATGAATTGCAGAATATCAAATGTAAAGTGGGGCTAAGATGCGTTCTCATATCAAAGTTAAATGAGCTATCTATCATCTCACTCTATGTATATATTCTATGGTACATACCCAACGAGGAAGCCCCTCCGATGCTGCTGCCACCATGGCTGGTTTCTTTACGTTCCGCTGCCTCGGCTACCATACAGCTCAATGTTGTAAATTCATTATGTTGTTGATTGATTTCCTGGTGGATGGAACTGTTACCAGGATGATGGCTGCTGTGATCTGCGTGTGTTGCTACTTTACTCAGATTCATCATCTCTTTGGCTAGTAAATCCACTTCGGAATCAACGATAGTACATGAGCTTGTTGTATTGTCTAGATGTGATGGGCTCTCCAACACACATTCGTAACCGCTTGAAGTGCTCCGCCTTAAGATATCTTCCACAAAGAATGAAGACGTCACCGGTTCGAGATCAACTAGTCGATGGCGGGATTCCATGTCGGTGACACGGTGCAGCGGTTCACAGTACCCTACGGATGCCAACCAACTGCCTCTCAAATGAATCCACAGTTGTTGTTGCTGATCTGCAGTCAAGAATTGACTACGATTACCAGTCAATGCCACAATGTACTACACACTCGACTGGCCCCACTAAGCCACTTGATTTTCTCGAGAAGGCGATTCATCGTACTGCATAATTTTTGTTGTTGTTGGGACGGGGGTCGGAGACAGACTAGGTTTATATGTCCCAAAGTTGGTCAGACAGGACACCCCGGAATTTGTTACAAAACAGGTCTTGTTCTATTGTTTGTTGACAGGAGAAAACTGTCACTGCGGCGGGTATGCGGGCATGTTGACGGCTTGTACTGTGGGTCTCGGCTGAAAGCATCACGCCAAAAAAGCTTTAATAGAATCAACAAGAGTTACATAGAGATTGACATGGACTTAAGTAGTAAGGAGGTGCGGCTCTCCTGAAAATGAAAACATTCTCTGCTATAGGCACGTGGCTAATGTATAAAATGAAGATAGGCAAGAACCATGGAATCCGCAAGTCGTTTGACGGATTTCGAGAAGGTGGGTTCCCTTGTGCCTGCGTGCTCAGTGAGCTGGCTGTGGATGTGAAGTGTTGAGTGATGGATTCGTCAGTGAGATCTAATGCTTCCTGATTGAGTAAAGTGATGGATGCGATTTGGGTTGGCTCTGTTCAACCACATCCACTCTACTTTGTAAATGCAAAATACCTGCCTCGTGCTCTAGTCTACCTACAGACTGAAAACCGACAATTGGGCATGCTTTCTCTCTATGAATCATCCTTATATTCTAACCGATCCATTACTTTCGGTATAAATCGATTTCCTTTTCGCCTCCATTAATATCATCTCTGTGTAAATTCTTAATGGATGACCCATATTTTAGCTTTTTGATTCTACTGGCCGTAAAGCTGCGTGCGGTCGTTTGCGTGCGAGTATGATTGGCTGTCGTTCACTTCATTGATAATGCTCCTCCCATTTCGTTCATGGTGATGACCGCAATGCTACCCGCATTGATCTTTCGTCATTCATCAAACGCATTGAGCGAGGTCAGTTGTATTGGCTCAACGGGGTGGGCTACGTTCAAGTGCAGAGTTAATATAGAGATAAATGGAAACAATCAAGGACTCTGTCTCTAAGTTGGGACTGTCCTATCTTTTATTGCCTTCGTAGATTTTACAGCCTCTGTGTTTGTTTCTCTGCGTCAATATTTTGTGAGTTAATTTCCTGATGAACAAAACAAGTTGAGTGCTCCTGTGTTCGCCTGTGTTTTCCGCTTGTCAATCTTTTCAACAATGTTACACTAAAAGCCGTACCTTATCAATTCCCATTTTCACAAGCAAATAAATGACCAGGATTTGAAAAGCCTTTTTTCGTGTAGCAATGGAGAAATAATAAAGGTTGGAACTGGTCTAGTTTGCATCACAGCGTAGCACGCAATCGAATGAGATCCAATGAGAAATTGATTCCTGTTTCGTTCTTGTTTGCATGACTGGAACATAATAAAGTTTGTTGCGATACCATTAATTAGTATCCATTAAATAGCAGTCCCTCCCACACGCCTTTATGGTCATTCATTCATTTCATCACGATCTCATTTTTCTATGACGCAATGTAAAACTGATCACAGCCCACTCTGACTTAAGTAAGTGCTGGTGTATTATAGCGTGTACAATGACCATCGTTGGATGGTTTTGGAAAAAGTCAACGTGGGAATTGCTTGACTTAGACCCGCCCTACCAACTTGACCCTCTGCAAACCGTTACACCTCCTTTTCCAAAACATTTCACTGCAATGTAAATGGTCGCAGCGATGATTGCCTCTTCAAGTGAGGAGATGGTGTGCTACTGCCTTTAATTAAAATGTTTGAGAATCTCTTGATAGAAATGGCCAGCTGTCTCAATTCCTCTTTTTGATTCTTTCCATCAGCTCTCTATCATTTCCACTGTAAACATCTTCATCGAGTGTTTAATCAGCTTACCACCATCGAACACGCTAAATCAAAGGCACAATTTCGACCATAGTTTAAAATAATGTTATTTTCATACTTTATTTTTCACAACATCGAAGATGGCTACTTAACACCTACATCCCCTAATTACAACTTAATGTCAACTACATCGACTCTTAACTATTGAGTTCCATTTTGTAACAGTTCTCTACAATTTTCGCATTGAGTTTCTATGTTGACGTAACTATTCGTCTAGTTGGAAACGTTATTGTCACATGACGCAGAGTTTTGACGAATACCTGTGTCACAACACACCAGAAGGAACATCAAATGGGACTGGGAGAGAAACGGGCACCTCTTTCAACCTAGGGAAAGGTTTCGCTGCACCCCTCACCATTGTAGAACAGAAATATTCCCAGTCCACTCGACCAGTGTTGCTAAAATCTGGACCAGCAACACCAAGAAGAGGCCAAGCGTCAGCCGCACAATATACATTGCAGATTGCTCTTCTGTTGTGAGCAGAAGTGTTTGCTTGTGAGCCATGTACCAAGCGAGCATTGTGGATGGTGAGTGAGCCAGCCGGGGCTTCCAAGTTGACAATTTCCGACGGTTGAAAGTCTGTGTACTCTGTTATTCGACTTTGGAATTGACCTTCCATCGAGTGATTATAGATTGGGCCAAGGTGAGAACCAGCAATCACTTGCAGACAACCTATATGATAAGAAAGTTTAATTGGCTCATTCAAGGTGAAAAGAGGAAGGATCCACATAGTTTGACTTAGGTCATCTGTTTCCATCTTTCTTAAAGTCGTTTTTCTATGACGATCACTGTATTTGCTATAGCAGTAACTTAGTTCGCACAATAATTCCACTGAGTTCAGAACACCTGTTATAGTGACCACTGGGCGTTGCATGCGTTGAATAACAAACAGATTGGCTCTGTGTCTAGTTACCGTTGCCAACGGATGAATCGTCAATCAATGCGCAAACGGTTAGCACGCTGTCGTTCGTGTGAGGATAGAATGCCCAATCTTGGTGCCATTCGATTGGAGAGCCGACGTGCGCCACTTTCATGTTCAACTTGTCTTGCTCCATGTAACGGAATGAGTCACCAATCTAACAGAAAAACAACCTAGTTGCTGTATAATGAGATTGTGTACGAGCAAGAAAATTAATGATTCGAGATAGAGAAACTTTCCTACTTCAAAACCATGAAATCATTTATATTTAACACCATCAAAATAATTGAGAAGTATTCAAATTTGAAAACGCTGACTTCACTAACGTTCTTATAACTTTTGTCTCTTGGGCCAACTTTAACAATTTCAACAAAAACAATCAATTTTCGCAGAGAAGAATTATGGACAGATCTTGCGTTTTGCTATTTTTAGATCTCCTCGTTTCCATGCGAAAACTTAGCCGGTTTTTTTTTTTCATTTCATTTCTTTTATTTTGTCATGCAAGGCATGAACAGGCAAAACAAAGGAGAGTTTCATTCTTTCGCTAAAATGGAGCCTACACTATTTACAAATTGCATTTAAGCTATAAAAATTTACAGTATGTTGGATAGTACAAAAAATAAAATTAAAAAGAATAAATGTTGGTAGCTATGAGAATAATTTACAAAAGAATGAAATATTTATCTTATCAATGCCCCGCTTGAAGGAATAAAAATTAGGTGAGGTTACAAGATTTTGAGGAGAGAGTTCCACCAAGGAACCATTCTATGGCTAAATTGGTATTTGACACAATCAGTTTTAGGTAAACATAAAGGTACTAATGTTAATGAATGCGATCGTAATGAATACTTAGACTTTACAATTTTGAATAATTCATCAAATGGTACGTCAGTTAAGCCATGTACAATTTTAAATAGCAGATAAAGGTCTGCCTTAACACATCTGACTTCAAGCGATTCTAAACCTAGCTTCTGTAATCGATCACCATAGTCAATGTAGTCTATATTAGAATAGTAACACACACTACGAGTGAGCTTCCTTTGCACACTTTCAATTAATAAGATGTCTTTAGCTAAAATTGCGGGTTCCTTACCGGACTTGAGGATTCCAATAAGGGACGCACGTAGGTTTTGAATGCAGACGTAAGAAGATGCAAATTTTTAGACGTAAATCATTTCAAAATAAGATATGAACGTGAATAGGCTTTTGAGTTTAGTTTGGGTTGAGTTAAGCAAAATAATATTTCACTCAATGTC
The DNA here is from genome assembly GCA_025505365.1 of Haliclystus inabai. Taxonomy (NCBI): domain Eukaryota; kingdom Metazoa; phylum Cnidaria; class Staurozoa; order Stauromedusae; family Haliclystidae; genus Haliclystus; species Haliclystus inabai. The sequence goes on from JANVCG010052892.1 coordinate 11,866, forward strand.
AATTTTAAATTTCTTCGAAACGTTCACGAAACCGTGCGAATAAGTTATCTTTTATCGCTTGCTTTCATCATCAATTTAATATTCTGGTTAACATAAATTATCAATTGTTTTCAATGGAAATGGCGATCTTCCTCTGCTATGCAAAAACTTATCATTTTTTGTTAAAATAGTTCATAATTGGCCCTGGAAAGAAAAACTTTTGAAAATGCTTTTGATATCAGACTAAAGTTATCGTTCGTTAATCAAAAACGATAGAGCATAATGATTTTGATGTTGACATTACCGTTGTCATCTCAGATACATTCATCAAGCCAAATTAATGATGATTGCTATTTATCATTCGAACTCTTTTAACTTGAGTTGAATTGAACAGAACAGCTAGACTCCATCTAACGTTTACGGTTGTTGCACCGCTCCTATATTAATTAAGACCTGCAAGGGTATACTGTGTTTCTGCCATTGACAATCAAAACTAACCAAGTCTTCCACTGTATCGAGAATCTTCGGATGACGCTGCAACTTCCAGAATGCATTGTGGCGAAGAGAAGGACATACTACTCTTCCAAGTAACGGCCTCTCTTTGGTATGACCAGGCTCCAGCTTAAAAATGTCATCAGAACGAGACAGGTTTGATGATCTGAAAAAGAAAATCCGTCATTTTCAAATGTGAGTACTATCAAGAATTACGTGTTTCGACTTGTGTTTTGTTTACTCTGCAACAAATCCATCGGCAGCAGAACGCAACTCTTCCAAATCGTCAGCGTTTAAAACGTTTTCAACCACTAAGTATCCATTTCGATGAAACTGCAAAATATGAAGGGATTCCATCAACATAGCTGAGAGTATAAGGAGTGTCACGTAGGATGATTATAATTATTGATTCGTTACTTGAAGAGATACACAAACGAGGTTACGAAATATGAAAATATGCCATCTAAGACACCTAAAGAAATGAGCTCCAATAGTTAGAAAAACATTGAAGTCAAACATGGCGATAGGAACTCATGTCTGATGACGTTTTGCAATTTGAAGACGTAGATCATGAATTAGGAACCCACCAGCAGATAAACTCCGATGAGGCATTTGATAAGTAATCGCAGTGCTCTTACAA
>JANVCG010053114.1:0-19496 GCA_025505365.1 Haliclystus inabai
TTCCCCGACCAGGGGGCTGAGCATCCCCGACGGGAGGGCTGTAGCCCCCCCTGCCCCCCACCTAGTGCCACCCCTGTGCACAAAGTAAGCAGAGTAAGAACAAACGTTAATCCCCTGTTTCATGTGACAATTCAACTCAATTAATGACAGGCGTTGGCAGGATGTTTTGCAGAAAAACGTAAGAATGTTTCAAATAAATGCCTTAGGAAGTCACATCACAAGTGCTAGGATTATGACCTTGTGCACAATCAATATCCAAACAACATCAATTAATGGAACACTTCATTTCATATAAATAATTGATGGGCCACTATTGGGCAAATGAGTTGGAAAGTATATTTCTGGTCACCCACCGCTTGTCCTCTATTGCTACGCCATACAAAAGCACCTAAAAGTGCTCCGCTTCTCCTTCCAACTTCGAAAAACAATCCTTCGTGTCCAAGGAAGTTGACTTTGTCATTCTCCAAGTAATTTGTTACTGACTCGAGTAATTCTGGATGCGATGAGATAGGTTTTTGTTTGATTGGATCAAATGCGAAAAAGCATCTTCGCATACCATTTTGCTTCATGTGCTCAACAAAGTCATAGGGTTTCAATGTTGTCAAATTCACAGAGCTGATCGAACGTATACCACGTGATCGATGTATATTTCTAAGAAGCAGATTAGCACGCGAAAGCATTATGCAGATCAGATTTCAATCAACAGTGTCTACGAAATAAACCTGTAAGGAAAATTCAACCTGCCTTGTTTGCCATACATAGCCCATCTAGGTTTACGGTTAACGGTACTTACGAGTCGACCACAACGTGGCTAGGACACGTGGTGCAATAACTTCAGATAGAGGCAGAAAAAGGCGTCAACAAGTACGATAAATCTGAGCCTGCTTATAGACTAAGCGTGACATTTGTTGTTAGCCAACTGAAACCAAAATGAATGAATGGCGTTCAACTTCTACTATCAACAGTTTGCTGTAATTTCATTCTCCACATATTTTTCAAGTGTGAACATTAGTTATCGAGTACCAAATTATACCACAAGATCAGCTTTTTACAGTTGTTCACAACAATTATGGCACGAACTTCGCAAAATGCAGTCAAAGAGTAAAAAAGTAGCAACATAATATCTTTAGATGAATTACACCATGATTACACAAAGACATACAAAGGGCCCAAAAAAGCAGATTAAGAAAACAATAATAAAAGGTCATTTCTCAAGTCCGCGGCAACACCACTCCAAATTATAATGTCGTGAATGAGGCTATGACATCATCCTCAAAGTTCTTTTGCCCTTTTAAAATGGCTGCGCCGGCCAGGTCCGCTACATGTGGCTTGAGCCACATTTTATTTAAATCTTACCACGTTAACGGGATTACAAGAGCTAGTCATCATCAAACTAAATTATTAAACAATCAGTTATATTATGCGATTGGTATTGGTGTGAATAATCGATGCTTTAGCATCAATAGAAGGTCATGCTATGTTGGTGAGTGTCTGGAATTTCTGTGCAGTGTGCAGACTCACTGTGGTCGATTTGCAATTGGATTCCAGGGGTAGTAGACCTACTATTCTTCTTTATGAAATAGTGAATTTTTTCTTCATCTGTACGATATGGAAGAGCAACTTCTAGTTAATGATAATTTGAATGATTTTGAGTAAATTAGGAAGGTAAAATATTAACCACCGTGCCACACAGTCCGTCACAGAAAAGACAAGCATTTTTGCCGAGATTCATGAACGTATATTTGCTTGATTGCGTGATGCCTTTTTAGAATTCTCAAATATTGGTAAAGTTCAAAGCATAAATCAAACTAGGTTCTCATCAACCAGCATCAACTACCAAATACATAGGCTACTTGTGATCTTTTTTACAGGGTCAATCTACATCGAATCCAGGTTGCAAAATTTTCCAAATGTACGGAGAATGCTATGTTTTGATTACTGGAATTTCACAGAATAAAGAAACCCTTTCGCAAATTTTCCATGAAAAAATCAAGAAAACAATAAACTAGCAATTTTGAGCACAATTCGATCAAACAGTGTAGATTCATAGATTTCGTTGCAAATTTTTGCAGCTTAGTCAGCATGCTTAGAAAATGAAATTTTCACGAAAAAAATCACAAACTTCTTTTTTCGCCATCTTGCCAGTGTTGGTATTTTTAAGTAGGATTATTGGTCAAGTCTTATTCGTAGGTGGACGCTACTGCGCACATGAGCTGCGATCGAAAATTTACTTATTATCACACACTTAAGATATCTCATGAGACTTTTTTGTTGTGACACTTTCAACAAGAATAAAATTGAAATCAAAAGGCAGAAATTGATTCAAATGTGTGATTTTTGGTTAAAATGATCATCACAAATGCTGGAATAACAATGGTTTGTAATTGAAAAGTACCATAACCTCAAATTGCACTTACCAAAATTATTCACTACTTGAAAAATTAATTAATTACATTACTTAATCACAGGTTATTGCTATTGAGAATCCATAGTAGAGACAATCATTTCTGTTTATTCAACCATCCAAACACCCATCTGTCTGTCGCGAGAAAAGTAGCAAACAAATATTCCTTGCCCAACTACAAACCCTGTCAAGCTGGAATGTGATTGCTTTGGTCTACTGGTCAAAATTGTTTCACCTAATTGTACTGAAGAATACCACAATATGATTGATAGATCTACCAAATGGCATGGCCAATTGAAAAATCCCACAATTAAATCTCAACATGTCTTCTTATTTGCTTTTGTTTGCCTGAATTACTGGGAAAAGAATGGATTTTGAAGTGGTGGGCCGGTTCATCGATTATTTCTGATTATTAATCGATTATTAATTCTGCAATTTATTTTTGAAATTGTTAATCGATTCATTGCAAATGAAATTTTTGTAATATTTTATGGATTTCAAGCAAAATTAGTAATTAAAAAAAGAAAATCATCCTTAATATTTGATGTAAATAAATCAGGCATATGAGAGAGTTCCTCAGAAACGCGGATTTCTGTGTTTTTGATATTTTTGAGTTGCATAAATAATTATTATTGTTATAAATCGATTGAGATATTCATGTAGGGGGTGTACTTATCATTTGTAAATCCAAAGCTTTGATGTTACTTTTTAAGTTAGAGTTTCACATGTGGAATAGTTCAATTTCTGCTCCACGAAATAAAGCGCCAATGTTTTGTTTACAGTTCTAATCATTTCCATTCATTGTAATTCAGCACCATAGAATTAAATTACTTTAACGCCGCTATTGACACCTTCTATTGTTATTCATGCAAAGGTCAACAAGGTGCAAACCACACGTGAGCGATTTGAATTGCAAATTTATTTTTGCAAATTAAAATATCGATAGAATCCAAAATTTAAACCTAGTTTAACCAAGCCAAAAATAAATTTAATAAGCTACAAGAAACATCATTGAAAAATTCTAAATGTTGTTAAAGATGTTAAGAAGAGCTCATTTGAAATTTCCCCTGGTTCTGATTCAAGCACTAAAAATTATGTATCTGCTACACAATCACAAAATAAATCCAAAAGCTAAATTTGTCCAGCTTCTACATTTTGTAAAACAACTTGTACTTACCGCTTCAGTTTTATGATTCAAAACTATTTAACATGAACCTAGTTTGCTAAAATGTTTTATTTACCATACAAAAATTCAATTCATTCATTTTAATTTGACGCATCTGATTAATTTTTAAGCCATACTTTGACAGTTCTGTTGTTCTCTATGTTAAGTTCTGACAGAGTTCAAACTGCAATTGCACTTGAGTGATTCAAATTACCAAGATATTATTTTTGAGCGATTAATCAATTATTGTTGACGCTTCATCAATTTCAAAATATCCGCATCAACCACCACTAGGATTGTGATAGGTGGAAGTGAAGTCAAAAGCTGAAAAATATATCAATGCTTTTGCCAGTAGCAGCATAGGCATCCCAAACATGTTGCCATAGCAATAGTGAAAAATAATTTATATCATGTAGAGATGGACAATTGGTTTTTTTCCAGCTGGTAAAATATTGCTTGTGATGGGATACGCAATTTAAAAAGAAGTCTTTCGATGTTTCTAATCAAGCTTTTCTTTTTTAGCTTACTGTGCATCTCGAAAAGCAATCCCAAGAAACGTTTTGTCTCTACAGTCGAGCCGCTGCATCCATTCAAGTGGTAAGTGGCATCATCACTCGTCATATTAATGATTAACAAATGTGCAACTTATGTTCAGAACATTTGAAATTTTTCCTATTGAGAATTATTTTTATTCATGAAGTGTTATTTTGTTCTCAATAACCAATGAATGATGGGAATAATGATTGCAGAGCTCTCAGCCTCAGAAAAAGATTATAAAGAAGGAGGTTTCCCATGTGTCAACCCTAGAGGGTTGAGTTATAGCCCCTAAAAAGATTTTCCCTGATGATAGTCTTTCCAGGCTTGGTAAACCCATTTGTTCTACAAATTGAACGTCAAATGGACAGTGAATCTATGAAAGATTTGCAATTGAAAAAATATGTAACTAATGATACCAGATTACAGCAAAAATGCAGGTAATTAAGCAAATATCTCCATGCACAAGATAGAGGATATATAAAATTTTTTAAAAGCTGCAGAAACTTGTCCAAATTGGGGGAGTGAGGGAGACCTTAAAAATCGGAAGACTCCTGCAAAATTTGAGAGGGATGAGAGCTGTAATTTTGCTAGGTTTTGTTCTGTTGTTCCTTTTTGTATTGATTATCTGGGCAGAAAAGATGCTTTGAGGCAAACTATTCCAATTCAAAAAACCTCAAAGGCCACTGGAGAATTTGTTTATCAGACTTTTGGTAAATATTTTAAAGTGACCACGCACAATATTATTTTTAGATTTTGACATTTATCACTGATTTTATTAGATCGACATGACAGGAAGGATTATTACGACATCCTTGGTGTAAAGAGAAATGCAACTGGTAATGAAATTAAGAAATCATATTATCAGGTATTTTGACTTTTTATACCTTATTAATGATTATTATAATTATTATAATTATTATTATTATTATTATTATTAATTATTAGGATCATTATGCATTCCAAATGTGATTAGGTAACTTTAGTTTAATTACAAGTAATTTCTGCTACATACATAAAAAACCCTTTTCACTTACCCCTGTGATTAGCCGGTGTCACAGATTCACAGACAAACAATTTTGAAATTTTTAGGGTCTGTGTAATAGGCCTAGTTCCCTGATTGCTCGACTATATAATACAAAGTTGTTCTGGAATCTGCTTGGAATTTGTAATTAAATTATTCAAACATTACTGATGTCCGAAGATCAAGTTTGACTTTCAATCTTCCAAAAGGATATTGTAGCCGTCATAGCCTACATACTATAATATGAAACGAACACTTCATGGGATGTGCTCTTTATACCTGATATTCGCTTGTTGTTTTGTATCTTTAAAGTTGTGGATAATATCCGTACAACCTGATTCCCATGACGTATGCTCTATATATGCAATAATGCTTGTGGAAGCGGGAGGGTAGAAGTGTTTTGCCCTAGGATTCTAGTTTATATATCCTGTGTTACAAAAGGCAGGATTCATCTTTTTCTGTAATTGGTGTAGAGTGAAAGAAATAAGTCAAACATTACTTGTTTTCGTATAATACTCTGTTTATAAATAGTCTTGCCCAAATTTCAAATTCTGTATTTCTTATAAATTCATATTCATATTCAATTGTTTTAGCTTGCAAAGAAATACCATCCAGATACTAACAAAGATCCTAAAGCAGCTGCAAAATTCCAAGAAATTCAGCAGGCATACGAGGTAGTGTCATATAAATTGATCATTGTGCTGTAAAATGTGAAATGGCCTTACTGAGAACACAGATCTAACAACAACCTATTCTTATTTTTCCAGATTTTAAGTGACGACAAAAAGAAAGCTGCCTACGATCAGTTTGGACAGTCAGATTTCTCAGCAGGGTCTGGTTAGTACCCCCAGATAGGAAATTGAGTTCAATCTCATAACCATCCCTATGTTATTTGCTACTTCCTTCAAGGGGAGATGCATCGATGTGCACTTCAAGTATACAAGACAAGTGCTTGTTTCTGGCTGTTAGCACTTATCAGCCCTCCCCAGTGAATCACAAGGGACTGACTTTGCCATTACAGCTAGATCAAGCTGAATTTTGCAATTGGCGAAAAATCAGCCAAAGGCACGAGACAACCATGTCATGCGATATTGCTCTAACTACCAAACATGACATTCTTCAGTCTATTTTGACCTGAATATATTGCAGTATTTGATTATTTTATTTATTTTTTCATTCAAATTTAATTGACAAACAGCTGAATCCAATATTTTCAGTCTATTATCAAAATTTCAAATTTCATCTCTGAACTACTGAAGTAGTGAGTTTCACATAATGGAAAGTAGCAATGATAATCCGGGGCATGGTGCCCAACATTACACAAAGGTTGAGATGATTGTAATGCACTGGCAACATCCTCACTTACCCAAACAGAGTAGCTTTGACTATGTAGTAGGAAATTTATTGTATGATTCTGCATAGTGACCTACACTCCCTATATTGTGAAGATAATTCTGACATAAGGGTAAATTGACCAGATTGTTTAAAATTTTCTTCAGGTGTGCTACAATCTACATAGTCAAAAGTTGCTCTGTTTCGTTTCAATGTTGTTTCTTTGTTAAAGCCCAATTTTGGTTTGATATTGTCCTTTGCGTTTGGATGAACTTGATTTCTTTTTTGTGTAGCTGGCTATGGACAAGATCCATTCGCTGGTCAAAATCCATTTGGATCACAAGGAGGATCATTTGGTAATATGAACGCTGAAGATATATTTAAGAGTTTCTTTGGTGAAGGATTTCAAAATGCACAACAAGCACAGGTAAGAAGAAAATTATTTTCTTTGATTTCAGTGTTATAGTCTCATGAAGCCCACACATCTCAGTTCAACATTGGATTTTGTATCGCACCCCTGTTAAAATGTTTTGCTTCCTGAACAATCATTATCAAGAATATGATATTTTATTTGCGAAGTTGTGTTGAATAGTTCTGCTTTGCATTGACAATTTGTCTTCAGCTGGATGAAAATTCTTATTAATAAGTTTTGTCGTTGTTGTTGTTGTTGTCAGAATTACGCAATGAATCTCTCTTTCATGGAAGCTGTCAATGGTGGAAATAAAGACATTCGCATTAGGACAAAAGTATCGTGTTCAAGATGCAGTGGAAAACGGTCAGAACCAGGCACATCTCTGACACAGTGCCCACAATGTAATGGCACAGGAGAGGTATACTTATATTCATTTCTGATAGCCAACGTAATTCAGAAAGCTATCTCTTGTATAACTAATAACAAAGTCCTTATGTTTGTATATTTCTTTTGCTTGTCTCTAAAGTTTAATTGTCTTGTTCAACAGGAGAAACTTTCTACTGGCTTCTTTCACATGCGTTCTAGCTGTCGTAGATGTAAAGGACATGGACATATTATAAAAGAACCATGCAAGAAATGCCATGGTAACGGCACTGTTATGGAGACTACAACCATAACAGTACCTATTCCAGCAGGTAAATAACTCATTTACAAATAATCAATAACTGTTTCAGAATTATGATGAAGAAGCGATCAAAATCTATTGGGATCATTAACACACAAAAAAGGAGCTGTTATATATATATTATACATACTAGTGAAATACACCTGCTATGCTTGATGAAATCAGCAGAGTGTTCAATATGAAACATTATCTATAATACAGTGGAACCTGTTATAATGGTCACCTGTCTATAGCAACCACTCTTGCACTGTCTAAAATAGCATTTCTATTGAATCAACCCTGTATATAAAGGCCAACTGCATATACTGGTCAATTATCTGCCTCAGAACTGGCTTCTATATACAGGTTTCAATGTAACATATTTTATTCCGCCTTTACACGAAGAGACGAAACAGTTATTAACTGAAGAGATTTGAGATTAGTTTGGATTGTTGATATAAACAAACTCTCATGTTAGAGCAAATAAATAAAATATATTGTATTGAAATCCTTAATCAACAAGCAGCGTGCACTAGTTCGAAGGAGGTAGTCTTTTTGGTTTTGTATCTAGACCGTCTCAATAGTGTAATCACGCAAATGTTTGATTATTTGTTCATTCGTATATTCGAAGGTATTGACGATGGCCAAATCATACGTGTGCCATCAACATCTGGAGAAGTATATGTAACTTTTAAGGTACTAACATGATTCAATCATTGATAATATGTTTTCAATATCTATGAAATAAGCAAGTGAAGACTCCATCAAAGTCTCCAAATATTGAACAAACTCTGTCAGCAAACATGACGTGAATACTTGTTTGAAAAATATTTGAATTAGGACTAATTAAACAGCACACTGCAAATTTTTCCGTGTCTTTTTGAAGACCGCAAGTATATTTCAACTGCGAAACATGCTAATGAAGTCATGCAAGTAGATGAACTTCAATACTTGTCATTTTACAAATAACTTGTAGTTCATTGTAAAAGTGAACATTGAAGTCTAGTACAGCTTGTGATTTATGATAATTACCCCTTGTCTTGTGATTCATGTTCCTTGATACAATGACCTGGTACATTTCTCTTTTTTGATTTGGTTGACATTCTATTTGTTGTTTCAGGTTTCTCCTAGTAGAATATTTGAACGTAATGGTTTTGATGTTCATTCAGAAGCGTTAGTTAGTTTTACTCAAGTGAGTCTCTGATTAATTATTACTGTATTTGTAGCCCTGAAGATGTAATAACCAGTACACGCTCATCATGTCCAATCGAACAGGTCTGTTTCGAAACATCAAAAAAGAGTTGCCAAACAACAGGTTTTATGAAGCTAATAATTTTTAGAAATAATCGAATGCAGTCTGAAAATTATTAAAAAATGTTGAATTCTGTAATAATAATACAGCTTACTATCCAACTAACAGCTACGGCAGATACCGATAGTAAAGATCTGCTGATATATGTCATATAACAAATAGACAAACATATTGCTTAACTGCTAGCCATCGAGAATCTAATATCAAAATTCTACAACGTGTAACTTGTAGTCACACTTGATTAACTGATACTTGATAATGAGGCTAAATAGAAAGCAGATAATTCACCAGAATCAGGAGATTCATTTGCAAATATATTATTACCCATTTTGTAATATTGTAATCCTGTTAGCACAACTGTGGTGTTTTGATTCCAGGCCTTATTAGGTGGCGAAATAAGGGTACCTGGTCTGCGCGGTGATGTTGACTTGAAGGTTAGTTTTGCAATTTAAATAATACATAATCATCATGAAGCTGTTTTAAACTATGTATCAATCAGAAGCATTTTGATCTTCCTGTTTCTTTCACCCTCTAGATTGTACCTGGTACCCAATCACATCAGCAAATGCGTCTCATTGGTCGTGGTATCCCGCGATTGAATTCCTATGGGCGTGGTGATCACTTTATCCATATCAAAATACACATTCCAAAGTATGTGATTTGATTGAGTTATTATTTGTATTATTTTAATTATTCGATACATCATGAACTGAAAAGCATTAAAACATACAGTAAAACCTGTTTATTGAGGCCCCCCCTTTATAGACCAGTCACGTCTCTATAATGCTCACTTCATGCTGCTACGAATGTTGTTTTATATTGAAATTCCACCTGTACAGCAAGGTCATCGCTCTATTGTGGTTCAAATTCTCCTATCTCATAGCTGGGCACTATACACATTACACTACACAGGTTTCACTGTACAGTATCAGAAATATTGGCATGAAGAAGCTCTTTTATCTCAAATGATCAGCTGTCAACATGGCAAATGCAACAATGTGAAATCCTCGTTAGGCAATCATCAAACCATCAACCCCCCAAGTCGAATTTTTTATTTAAATATCTGGAAAATGAGAGTAATGTGTTTATTGACGTTGACTAAGAATTGATAAAAATGAATGGTTCATCACCATTAATATTTCCCTTTGTGTTGCACTTGTAAAACTGTAACAAATAGATCATTATCAGGTTTGCTAAATCTGCCTGATAGAAATGGATGTGTGCTAAAATAATCAGTTATTCAATCAACTTCGCAATTCACACAATCCTTGGTTAATGCATTGAGGGGAGGATGTCAATCAAATCACTGCTACCCCGGCAACTAATTGTGAGGGTCTACATGGAGTTTCTTACCTTTCTAATAATCTAAGGAAGCAATGCACTAGGTCCTGCTACTGAGCTATTGAAGCTTAGCTTTTCTTCAAATTTCCTCCTATTGTTAAATAGGTTTTCAAATTATATCATTGATCAATGCCTTTCATGGGGATTGTGACTCGTAATCAATTAGGTCACAATATTCTTATGAATGCATATTTTACAATATTATTGCCTTGATTGATTTATTGTTTATTTATGTTCTTGTTACAGATACCTCAACCAACAACAAAAAGCTTTGATATCCGCTTTTGCTGAGATGGAACAAGATCGATCAGGCACCGTAAATGGTATCCCAAAGACATCAGGTAACTAGAAGCATCTTGCTTGTAGTAAAAGTGTATATGATGACACTGAAGTATCAATTGTCACGGCAACAATAACAGTTGTCGATAAGTGTAGCTTCATAAGGTACATCCGTAGATGGTGAAAGTAGGTTGGACTTCGAACACTTCCTACCCTTGTAGACGAACTAAGTCCAAGATCTTCATTAATGCCAAACCAACATTGCTAGTTCTTATATGTTACCTTTGCTCTTACTGTAAATGCTGCTTCACACCTGCCTAAAATTTGTCAAAATGAAAACAAACTTTCGCGTTTTTTTATTTGACCCGGCAGGCCATACTACAAAGAATGATGCAGCATTTACAGCGACATTTACATCTGAAGATAACAAATCAGACAATGATTTAAACAGTGCTTTCAAATCCCGTTTTCGTGAATGGCTAGATGACGACAGAAATCGCAATGCAGTCACTGCTTTAGCTGGAATTGGTGCATTAATGGCTGCTATTGTTATTCTGCGATTGTTTATCTAGCTGAATTCAATTTCTGTAAAATATGTATGTATGAATCATTCGCTATGTACCAAAAACGCAGATAATGCCCAGCAGACATTTGATTTTCCGTCTTGAAGTGCATATATCACTAAAATTGATATTTCACCAGTAGATAGAACTCAATTTTCTATCCGAACAAGATCTTACATAATGAAATATCATTTTTGGTGATGTATGCTTTTTAACGGTTTACTTTAATACAAGAAATACGAAGAAAGGGCAGTTTCCTAAAAACAGAATGGGGAAATGGGTATTTCAGCTATGATTGATTTGTGATCATCCTCATTCTAGAATTATTAGACATAATTTACTTTCAAAATTATTAAAAAATTTACTTTTAAGAGTATTTCATGGACTTTTAAACTGATTTAATCATCAGAAAAACAAAAGTATATTTTGGGTTGAATAATAGAAAAATGAGTAAGTTGGACATTACTGCAAATACTAAATAGGGTAGACCTAAGTGCTTTTGAAGATGATGTTCGGAAGTAGACCTACTAGTTAAAACTAGTACAGAAACTTACTCAAATTGTGGCAAAGAAAATGGAAAATTTACCCCAAAGCTCCCTCTCCTTGATTAGCTACTGTTTTTACAATTTTCTGCCATGCCTGAATTTGTCAGTGCTGCTGGTGAGGTATTCCCATATCCAAGCACTCACAGATGAGAACTATTGAATTCAGAATTTTTAATTGCCTCAGAATTGCCCCACATCAAATAAACCTAATCTTTGAAATATTTGACGTTGCTAAATGTTTGTGTTATGCAAAGTACTTCGCATTTGATGATCATGTGGCTAAACTAGTATTCATTGGCATATGATTATCAAAATTCAGATTACTGCATAACATGTGTATATACAGTCAAACATGTTATAATGGTCACCTTTATAAAGCGGCCACCTGTCTATCATGGTCACTTGTGCAATGTATAATAAAGTATTTGCTATTGAATCGACCCTGTATACAATAGCCACCTGCCTATTCTGTCGACGTATCTACCTCTGATAGCTGACCGCCATACACATGTTTCGCTTTATAAGTATCTCATGCTAAACATGTTTGACTACCTTTTTATAGTTTACTGAAAAATGGCAATGTTTTGCGTTATATATCCTCTAATACCTTCGCACCAACCTTGAATGCATTTGTAATACACTCATAGGTCTACTACAAACAGATATTTCAGCCTCCTGTTCTAAAATAGCAAATTTTCTCTTAAGATCCAATTGCCAAAGAGAAAACGCCACACCCATAAAAAGTGGACTTCAGTGCACATAGTTCACCATCATTCAATTGACATTTGTTTCAATTCAATTGAATGAAAATGACATTTGCTTTTTTTGCAGCGGTCGTCACCAATGAAAAGACATCAGTAAAACATAATTTAATTGACACTGAGGGAATATTTGAACGTTTGAAAAAGAAATTCTGTGGAGAAGACAAACCAAAATCTGATGAAAATAAGGACAATAATAAAACATCAACAGAAGAAACTAAAGATGATACAAAGAAAGAAGACGAACAAGCTCAAAGAGGACAAGCGTAAATTCTGAAAAAACAATCCAATCATCCCACCAAAACATAACTCCCTGCTGTGCAAATTACAATCCAAGTCATCTAGCCTATATGCAGACCTATGTCTAATATTCCACCACAGACTAAGAGGGAAGATTGGATGCTGGACTCGTGTGAACTGCAAACAGGCTCTTGGCTATGTCACCATGCTTTCTAGTTGTTAATTATCTTTCCAAATTTTACAATAAAGCTGATGAGTAATGGTAAGCAAAAGACATGTATATTGAATTTCAAGCTTAGGTAGTTATAAAACAAGAATTAATAATATTATTGCGATATGCTTTTCAATGAATCAGCATTGCATTTTTGAAGCGAAACTAATTTGATTGAGTATTTTTGCTTTTAGTTGTAGCCTCCTTTTAATTTTATAACCACCTGTCTATGCGGTCATTCTTATTGCGCAAGGTTACTAGACAAATTCACATCGCTCATGCAGAATATATTATCCAATTTATCCAATTACAATCCCTTTGAGATGAGTAAATAGATGAAACTTATTCTGAGAAAATTTAGCGTCTTTTCACCCAGTCTTTTCTTTGAACTTGACATTCATACATAATCAATTGAATCAATAATCGAAAAACAACGCCTGCCCTTCGCCACACAATCTAACAATACTGTCAGTCTTCTTCCTCAGTATCGTCTATCACCTGATCATTTGGGAGTAATTATAATCAATATAACAATCGTGTTTATCCTGTAAAGATAAAGCTTTGAATGAATTCAAGATTCTTTCAAAAATGGGTTACAACACATGGCAAGTTCCACAACAAATTTACAAAGCATGAGATTTATATTGATAAAAACCCATTAACAAGACACGCCCTTATGATCTTTAATCACTCCTTTCCACAATAATCAGATATTTTCCTCTCTCAACAGTCAATATCACCTATTCATTTGGGAATAATCAGATAGTGTTCATTTCAGCAAAAATGCGATTGCTCAAGTTGTAATCAATTTCAGAAATGAACTTACACTTGAAAATTACACTAATCATTCAAATCATTCAAATTGACAAATACTTTACTTTAAACTATTGTTACATCTCCTTTTGGTTTTTTAATTATGCCAAAATAATCAAATGTCTGATATTTGAAATTAAGGAAAATTTCAAAAGATTGTCTGTAGAGGATCGGTGTTCTTTTGCCTATTAATAATCCCATCCCCTTTTCCTGGTTTGGTATCTTCAGCATTCAGACAGGATATTTTTGGGGATCTTCATTACATAAATAGTACAGCTAATCAAGAACCAAAAAGCATTACTGCAGCGCTTGTATACACTAACATCACTCAGTTTTCCTTTCCAATCCGACAGAATATTTCATAAAGGCTTTGTTTTTTTGCGATATATTATGCACCATATCTTATGCGTCCCAAAATTACCGTATTTTGGATGGAATTTATCCCAAATCTTCAGAAATAAAGAATTAATTTCAAAGAAATAAAAGATAAAAGGGAATTTGCAGCAATGCAATTTTCCATCCACGAAACAAATTTCGACATAGACAGGATATAATATTACATACAATTACACGTCTACAGTGAGTAAATACAATGACAAACAACAAGGTTACATTTCTAATCAAAACTATAGTATCACTAAGCTTATGCTATCAAATTTAGTAAACTTCAAAGCTTTGAAATCACATTGGACACACCTTGAGTGTTTGGATTGAAAATAAATGTCAACGTGCCTCTTGTTATAGCAAATTATGAAGCCATATGATTGACTATTTGATAAAGTATTTAAGATGATGCAGATACGGTATTTTGTGTTGTCGAACTATTGTTTTGATTATTATTATTATTATTTGAATTGTTATTAGATGCGCCATTGCTGTATGGTGTACCCAAACCAAACAAATAACCACAATATTTATCTTCGTCAATGTTATCTTCAAAGTACATCTGAAACGGTGAACAATAAAGTACATTAAGAGAGCTAAAAGGGCATCTCAAGTAAGAAACCAAGTTCAGAATGGGGAGGGGGGCTTTCTTGCAATCTTTAGACCAAAATGGGTATGGGTCAATATTGGTAGTAGGGGCAGAAAATGTCTGTTAGATACTCTTTTAGTATCTGTGTAGGGGTTCATTGCCATTAGGTTTCTAGGACCATAAAAGTGGTCAAGTGAGTTTGAATAGTGAGTGAGAGTAAGTGCAAATTGCACACAGTCCTGCTGTTTGAAAGCTTCTCTGTTGCCATCAGTGATGTTTTGTTGCTTAACGAAAGTGATGACAGTTAAATTTTGTAGTTTATTATATGCCCCCTAAAATTTTACTCGAGGAACTTCTAATACATTTAAAAGGCAAGTACAGTTGATAATAATTATGAAAAACATATATCAGAAATAAGGATGAGAATGGAGCTACAAAAACCTAGTCATTTAAACTAGCAAAAGGGGTCATTTCCCTGCAGTAATGTGGCATTCCTTGCGCAGGCTAGATTCATCTATGCTTCCCTCCACAACATAATTTCTTTTGCAAATTAATATTTTGGATTTGAAGTCATCATTACCTGGTGTTTTCATACAGCATATGACAAGTAGAAGAAATTGAAAATGAAACACTTGAATAATCTTATATCTATGTACATAGCTATTCAACTCACCTCTCTCATTTTAAAAAACGACATTCCAGTTAACAAACTATCACTGCCCGCCTGATGTTGAGGTCCGATACGTTTGAGCTGAAAAATAAAATAAAATGAAGATAAGAATAAAATTCACTAAATTTAGGACTTTTACCAAGGCAGTTTTTCACATTCACATTGATAATTAAATTCATATACATTCCAAAGCCAACATAGAAAACTTCAGACGTCAGAGTTACGATATATGAATCAAAACTAAGATTTCTGTTGAGTATTACCATAAACAATAAAGAATAATTGTAGAATAATCTTAGGAGGGACCTTCTAAATTCAAAATTGTTTCCAGCTATGCTGGAATCTAAAACCCAAAGAATAGAAAAAATTCAAATGTCTTAAATATAAATATAAACTAACAGCAAGTGTTCGATGACCCTTTAGTTCTCCTTCACACAACACATATGTTTTCAAGTGTTCTTATCTTAATTAATACTCCACCGTGAGGTGAGAATGACCTAGCACCAATGAGTTTGAAATACAATAGTAGGTAAAGCTGCTGCAGAGTCGGATGTAGTCATTCAAAAGGGTAGCCATGGTAATAAAAGGTACTAGTATTCTAACAACTTAAAACTTGAATCAAATACAGCCGTGAGTTTAGTAATACTATCAGCCACATACATTAGTCTAGGTAGATTGGACATTATGAGTTATTGATTTGTTGATGCAACAAACCTCCAAGATATCAGCTACTTCTTGCAGACCACCTTTAAGACTTTTGCAGCTTTTCATTAAGTATTTTATATCATAAATTTGCGGGAAATATAAGTGAAGAATTTCAAAGAAATCGCACTCTTCAGCTGGTAGATTTGAGCAGGTTAAAAGTTGAATTAGATAGCCAAAGTCGTAACCGCTAAGAATAAAATCAAACAAATGATAAAAGTTGAAAGACAAATTCCCGAGACATTTCAAGTATATACATCACAAAAAATATTTCACCAATAGATAGAAACCAATTTTCTTATTTTTCTAGATCTTACATCATTATTCAACTGCGCGATTCCTTTCCAGTCAAATTTAATGTTTACAATAGGAATTTTGTTGCATAATGGATGGAACATTAATTTTCAAAATAAGAGTTTTGACTGGAAAAAAGTGTCAATGTTCTGGTTAAGTAAATGAATCGTGAGACATCAGATTGAAAAACCTATTTTTCCGGGAATCTCAAAGACCGACTAATCTATGGAGTGTTAACAAGTCGGCTTCCGTACTTCTGGAGTACCATGTGTTCATGTTGGCATGCCATCTGGCCTGGACTGTTAGTAGATAGGAATTGGAACATTTAACAGACAGAAATAGTGTGATTTATCCTTTCAAGTTATTTGCTCAAAATAACTTGGATTTAAAATGCATTGAAAGATGACCTCACCTGTGGAAAGATAACCATCGTATATCATCAGATAAAATAATACCAGATGTGAACAACAATTCAGCAAAGTGATTAGCATCAATGCCTTCCTCTTTGTGTCGTTTGAATTGAATGCCAGAATCAACTAACAAATCGATTGAGTCTTGTGCATACATATCGTCACTATTGAATCCAATTACAACAAATCAATTAAGTTAAAAGTAATTAATGAATTATGATTTTAGAAAGAGCACTTCCAGGCTAATAAAGTAAAATCTGAGTATTCATCAGATGGGGAATATTGACCACCACATAGAGGTGACCTTCACAGACAGGTTAAATTCAATGGAAATTAACATTTTAAACAATATGAAGTGAGTATTAGGCAGGTGGCTACTCTATAGGTCGACTTGAATAAACAGGTTACAATGTCCGAATGTATTTCAAGCAAACTTGAAACACTAGAGACCATTATCTCTATAGAATAGCAGTTTTTCATTCTAGGACCAATTTAGGAACCCTCCACGTCTGTTTCCCTAAAAATTGGCTTAAATACCAGCTGGTTCTTGGTGTCAATATTCTGAATCTAAAATCAATTTCTCTTTCACTGCTATGCATGTATAAACAATCCCGTTTTATTTGACCTGGGTAAAAAATATTGGCCCCTAAAACCAATCTGATACATACTTTAAACTGAATGTGAAATTGAATTGCCATGTTGATCCACCAGGGGGTTGCTCTCCTTTCTCATTGTAAAACGTCAATCCAAGTTGAATGATTTTTAATAGATCTACATTGCAACGTAATATCTGATATTGATAATCTGAACTGCTTCGGAACTCTCCGAGTGGTCTTGCAACTACACCAGGAAATTCAGTATCCTAAGGAAAATAGAATTACAGTAACACAAAAACATGTGCTCATAATGTTTCAGTCCTTCACATTTATAAACAATCAAGGCCAGATAAAATAACATTTTACAACCCTAAAGTACTAAGATTCCAATAGGCCATATCATGGATGTGGCTGCGGAAAGCATCGGCTTAATGGCTCAATGGCTTTTGATTTGCATACCAGAATAAATTTATTGACAATACAATATTGTATAAAAACCAGAACAAATCAAAAGGCCAGTTTTTATTTTCAATGAATTTTAAGATGATATTTTCTTGCATGCAATACCGCAAACTAAAGTAAGTTTGCTAGTGACTATTTATCAAAGTCCTGGAGAGTGTGAAAATCCTCGAGGTAAAGCTTATTTAGCCTACTCCTTAATATGGCCTCGTAAACAGTTAACCATTTATGCCAATGGGGATCCTCATACAGGAAAGACAGAAGTAATAGCTCCTACTTTTGCAAGAATATCAAATTATTCATGATATTTAGTAGAATGCTCAAGCATTGACTATTGCTAAAAAGTGACCACATGGCTTATACGTCAAACAATAGTTTTCCTCTACTGTCACACTCTCTCCTGCTTCAACAGAACAAATGATTGTTACTGTTTAGCTGCCTCTATTGTTTCAAAGTGTTTTATTTTAAGAACTGTATGCAACTGGCTAGTTCAATCACATCATCTAAAGTACGCGTTCGTAATTGTAAAAAGTACATTCTACGCAACTTTACGCTTGCTAAATGTGAAATATTACAAAGAAAGGGTATCCTTACCATTGCAATGTAATTATATTTGCTGACAATATCTCTGATCTTTTTAAATTCTTCTTCCAAATTACTATGCCATACATCACGGATCATTGGCTCAGAAATAAGGGACGGCATTTTGATATATATTTTGTAGTTTTAGTCACGTACCAAGGATATATGTTCACCAATAAATTATCCCCATTACCATCTTAATGATCTACATAAAATAATTTTAAAAAGAGAAGAATCTTCATGTTATACCAAACACTTATATGTGATTGAATGCAATGTTTATAGCCAAAAAACACACAGAAATTTATTGTAATTGTGCGTGTATTGTATTATGAAGTTGATATTGATGTGTTTGTGATCTTGAGTTCAGGTGGGTGTGTAGGAATTAATTACGGTATTGTTTACGTTGACACGTCTTCTTGGTCTTCCTATAAAGTGTGAGCGTCATGTTGTGTTTTCGAAGTAGTAACACTGTGAGTTTACGTTGTTGTGCATGTCGTTCACGTAATTTTTTTGAGATGAATATTGTATTGTGATTCGTTCTCACGTTGTCATGTGACTTATGCGTTCGTGGTATAAATAGCTGCACTTGTTTACTATCGTTCTCTGGCTTGTGATTGTCAATAAAGACTCTTGATTGTAAATTGCGTTGTCGTTTCTCTCTCCCCCACACCAAGCCGAAAACATCTTCTTACAGTACTATAGACTGATATTTTGCTTAATTAAATGGACGCTTGTACTCATGTGTTAGATAGTGGTATGGAGTACCAAAATCTCACATGATGCCTACCTAGATTAGCCTGCATGCAGACTAAAATTGTACACTTTTCTTCAAAAAGGTTTTGGTCTGCACGCAGGCTAACCTAGATATGTCATTTGTAAACTTGCTTTATGTTGAAATTTTTGTTTGGTTGGTTAACTATGTATTCATTGGTCTTACTATTTGGAGAAACGTTTGTCTAGCTTGCTGTTCTATTAAAGCTTGAATTAAACGACATTGGCTGATTTGAAATTAACGAACAGGGACGCATTCTTCAATGAATGTTATGTACAGATCAGATCAGATCTAACAGATCACGACGAGTTGACAGAGTCACGGGTCATGCTGATGAATGATGAAACAGAATTATACTGAAGATTCTGCCTTATTGATAAAAGATCTGATTTAGTGAAATAAAATGGCTTTTAGAAATAAACTACCGCACATGGA
>JANVCG010053225.1:0-40335 GCA_025505365.1 Haliclystus inabai
CGATCACGAAGCCATGTTGTTTTGTATTTGAACAGGAAATCAGTTGCACATGCGTAGTTAGGGGGCATTGCTTTGTCTTCATTGTTTCCATGGCGACAATAATCTTGAAATCCGAATTCGATTTTTTTGATTGTGATGTGGCAGAGATAACATTCAGCAATTAGTTCAAAATAGTAATTTTAATTTCAAGCGTGGAAAAAATGCTTTGCGGTAGTCTGCATTAATGTTAGAGGGAATTTTGTCCAGTTTCGAGAGATTTCCGAGGGAAATCCTCTTCGGTGACTGAAGTGTTTGTACATGGATTAGGTCACAAGACCTCTGAATGACTGATCTTTGGTAGTTTCTTAAATGCCATCCCCTCATGTATCTCATTGGAAAATTTCTACCCTCACATTTTTCGCTGAATTGGCGATATGATCGACTGACTGAGTGACTTAAGTGCGCGAGGGATGCGATCAGATCAGCGAATGTCACAAGTGCGAATCTGACGAGGGTGAGACAAATACCAAAAACCCTCTTTTCTTTGTCGATTTTTTCATGTGGCATTTTCAAAGGGCAAAACTTCACAAATTCCCGGGGACAAAATAATGACAAATTACTGGTCCACCCAAATAACTGTACTGTTTGAAACATGAACTTTTACTCTGGTTCTTTTCCGGAAATGAATTCAATGACATAACAGGCATTAGAGGAATTTGATTGGTTTGTAAAGCACGACGTCATCACACATCGAGCGAGGAAGACAGAATATAAAAGATGGCGGCGGTCTACAGTATTTGTCGCTGTAGTGGTGGCTCGTTGCGTCTTAATTAAATTCACCTGAAGAAAGCCATGTACTAAGGCAATCCGTGTTATCTTATTGTGAATTGAACGATAAAGAGGAAGATAGTTTTTTGCGTTGATGTTGACGTCGTTTTCTGATTTCCCAAGTAGTGAAATCGTCGTAGCGTGAAACGATTTCGTGGTTAGTTGTGTGATTATCTTCCCGTCTTCCCTTTGCTTTTGGATGCTGGCTCATTACGTCGTTGTTACAGTCTTGAATGGTTTTTAGTAAATTATTCTGACTTTTGTCAGATCATGGCTCTATCTCTCGAGGAAGCTGATAAGCTTATAGATGGTGAGTTTCATTACTAGTTTTTTCGTTTTGTTTCTTAAATGTTTTGTCATTCATTATCAAAATGTGAAATCGTTTTTTCTTAAATTGGAAAACCCTTATCTCTTTACGTTTTGTCTTTATTGCCGTTATGTTTAAGATATACATTGAGGCGTTCCGTAGTATCTTTTTAAATCTATATTCATTTTATTGTTGTTTTTTTATCATTAAGTTTTGTACAATCCTTTCATTCAAAGAATCATTCATTATGAATGTTCGTGGTAACTGCCGATTCGTCTGCTTTTACTCGCCGAGTGTAAAACGTAACACCTCAATTACAGATTATTCAAAGACTTCTTAGATTTGTTTAGATAGCATCTTCTTAAGATTCGACCATGAGGTCGCTCAAGTATGTTTAATTCGAAAACATGAAAAAGGAATTTATCAAACAATTAAAAAAATTTAGAATTTGTGGTCAAAATTCTTCTTCGCAAGCTATTTCCGTTCTCAAAGGTTGGAAATGACAGAAAATCAATTTCAGAAATCCTGTTTGCTGTCAACAATGATATGTTCTCCAATCATTTACATTTGTACAACCAGTTAATGGCAATTGCCAAATCATTTTTCGATACACATTTTTAGGACAATTTTGATTATTTGATGCAGTTGTAAAAAGGCAAGATTTCATTATTTTGTGGACATGATAAAATTCCTATTACCACAATTTCAAATGTTTATTTTGATGTGGTGTTAACAAAGTGCTGATGAAATTTGTAAACAACACGTTTCATCTCGTGCTATGCACTGTTTAATGTTGATAAACTATTAAATCCATTACTTTATCTTGCTTCTATTTACAGCCAGGAAACAAGTCCGTAATGTTAAATCAGAGATTTGCAAACAATGCCGAAAGAACTTTGAGCTAGAGAAGGAAGTCCGCTTCTTTGATCAAAGGATTGCCTTGTTGATAAGCCATAGAATTTCAGTTGAGGTATGCAATTAAAATGATCGTTTTCTCCTGCTTCCCTTATCACTTGTATTTTGTATTGAACTTCATTCATGTTGTCTATCTACGAATTGGGCTATCCCTAATTTCTGCACACTTTGAAAGCCATAGGTCATATTGAGCTTCACATAGACACACTCACGCAGGTATTCTCTAGTACAGGACATTGGATTTGCTAGCTCCACAACAGGGATTAGTGATACCTTCAAGGAAATTTCTACCATTTTGCTCTCATTTGTTTTTTAATGTGTTATACATGTGTTAAAAGCAAAGACAGACTTTTATTATTAATTTCAGAACATTTCTTTCTTGTGTGTGTAACATGAATCTTTCCCCTACTTTTTATTCTCATTTGGAAATGATTGGTTTCTTTGCAGGATTTTCCTGATGCAATCTCATTTGGTGAACACAGAGTTGGTGAGTTGAATGCATTGAATTCTAGAAAGAATTATCTGTCTGTCTACATATTGCTACGTCTGTCCTCCTTTGGCACTTATATAAATGGATCTCACATTTTTTAAACTTACAAATAGTATCATTTGAGATTTTATCATTTGATGTAGAAGTTGCTTTCATGACGTGAAATTACTGCTATAGTACAGTTCATACAATGTGAAATTACAATTAATTTTAATCTTGATTTCAATGTAGGTGTGATCAAAGATGATCTGCAAAAACAGGTTTGTTGTTTGTTTCTCTGTTTATTTTATTTTTAACGATGCTAAAGGAGTAGCAGATCTCTATTATTAGTATTAGTATTGGTTGTATCAAACTAATACGGGTGATTTCTGTATTACTACTTTGGATATGTGTGCTATTTTAACATTTTGAATAATGTATAAATAGTACGTCAGAGTGTTTGATGGTTGCTTCAAACAAGTAAATCAAGTCAAACAGCGACTACCACTCCCAAATATTCGTAGTGCTGCGTACTTTTTATTAACCGATAAATAGAGAATGCTTGGTTGCATCAAGGACTGTGCATGATCAACTCTCGATCGCACATAAATCATAATAATGATATCTTACGTATGATATTTGATGATCATAAATTTGCCCCACCCCACTCAAATAGCATTGCTGCGGCAACATTTTAAAATATGGTTAACAGTATTCAACTTGCCTATCTAATTTTGTATATTTTCTTTAAATATTAATGAAGCATTTCAGAGTGTGTTTCCTCTTCTGAAGTTAACGGATGACATAATTTTCTTTCTGATTTTGTTTTAGAATTTTGGCAATTTATTCTTCTTGTTGCAAACAGAACCTCGCTATGTTGCCAAACTCACAAGAGCTGTTTCGCTATCTGAAATCGACGGTATGGCACATACAAATTTTTCACCTTGATTAATATTTTTACTGAATGCATTGTTATTCATCATCATCATCATCATCATCATTTATTCAGAACCTTTAAGTTGTAAATAAACTTATTGTCAAAGGACCCATTCACTCATACAGTGGTTGATTAATTCTTATTGCAGAACTTCTTCAAACAGTAATGTTTAGTCTTTATGGCAATCAATACGAGGCAAGAGAAGAGCATCTACTTTTGAAAATGTTTGAGGTAATTTCTCTTCTATACTGATAATCATAATCTATTCATTATGGAAAATAAAAGTTTAAAATTGAGATTAGGATTAAGATTAATGATTAATGATTGCAATTTATTATATACTCAAGTTATTATTATTATTGTTATTAGTTTATTGTTTACTTACAATTTCCGTGTTTTGTATCGAACCTGAACTAATCAGAAGAAACCAAGAAATACACCACAAAAATATCCTTTAAAATTAGATTGTGCTTTAAAAAAAGCAGAAAATAATGTGATATTGTTCAAAGAAGGTTCATGATTCTCTTGTTGTGTTTGCAGTTTTGTATTGGTATTGACTATTGAATGAAATTGAGCAACACAGGACTATTTGAAAAATACATATTACCATGCTTGTGTATATTAAGTCTCCTGATTGTTTGACTTCAGGCTAAAGAATATTAATTCCAACACCTAGTTAATTTCTGTATACTATTTTAACTAAGCAAATTCAAACTTTTGTTTTGTTTTCGATTCACACCAGTTGGCTTTAAACATTGAATTTAATGAAACAGAAGACTTTAACAGTCTGATGCGCTCAAACACGGCAATTTCAAGAATGATGACAACCTACACAAGGTAAATGCTCTTCCGTCAAATTAGTTGTTGAAAGCTTTTAAACTTATCTTATCTTCTGGTTAGTTGAAACTGTTTCATTTGTTTTCATAACAAAGGAGAGGACCTGGTCAGAAGTACATCCAGCAAACTCTTGGTCCTTTGATCGAAGAACTCTTTTCTGGATTGGCGATGAATCTTGAGATCAATCCAGCCAAGGTAATAAGATTCAGATTCAAATCCGGATTTAATTGTCATGATTCAACATGATATTGAAGTTATTGTTTTATCAGTTCTGAATACAACGAGAAAAGGAACATCACACATTTCTATTGTTTCACTTTTGCACCAAGTAAATTATTATCAATTTTGAAAATTATTCTATAGATTTACGCAGAGGTCAGGGATATTGATGATGATGAAAAAAATAATATCACAATGGAAGCTGTAAGTACCATCAATGACACCGTTATCCTCCCATCTGCTAGGTAGTGTATCAATCGCAAAATCCCTACGAAGGCAAGTCAGTACCTTGATCTTGCTAATTTATCTGAAGTTTTAATAGTTTAGCTTCTTGTTTTTCTACCTGAATTCTGTTTGATTCTATGCTATCCATATTGTTACTGATTGAGTGAATTGTTAAATTGATATCAGTCTGTATCTAGTTGATTTGTGTCATTCTTTATAGTCTATGGTATGTTTGATTACTTCTCTTTTATTCAACACAGGCATTGAAGAATCCATCAATTGCTAATATAGTTAACGAACATATCCTTTCATGATGTGATCTTCCAGTTGTGTTGATTTAATGTGATGAGGAACTGAGAGAGTATCAGATTAGAAAAAGCTTGTTTGTTTCCAAATAAATGTGGCTTAAATTTGCTGCAATGTTCTTTCAATTCAAATAGTGAAAAGTCAGCACAGGTCTTGTTTTTGAATCCAGATTAGTTGAGGACCTGACCTCAAATTGGCTAATGGAACTTTTGGCAATTGATTGATTATAGCTGATAAAATAAGAAAAATTCAATGTTCAGTAATTGATACTCGCGAGTGATGAATCAATGTTGAAATAAGGCACAAAAACAGATGGATTTTCTCTGCAATGATTCAATTCATTATTGTAAATTGTTAATCAATGTTCAATGAAATCACAATTTCAATTTTCTTAAGCAATACTGTTTGGTTGCGTAGCTATGGTAATTACTATTCATGTTGGTACAGTATTATGACTGTTTTCAATAGTTTGATTGACAAGTGTTCACCTTGACTGATATGTTTACGTTTAAAGATGCTGCAAGAAGTCAGTGATAAATTTTTGTCAGCTATCATGAACTCATTAAAACAAGTTCCGTATGGTATCAGGTGGCTTTGTAAAGCAATTAAACAATTATGTCGGGTAAGGACAATTTTTTAATTGGATGTTAATTGCTTTTCACTTTTTTACACAAACAATGTAGAACTATCTGTTGTCAGATACTGTCAAGAAGCTTTAAATTTAGCAATTCAAGATATAATCAATTGCCAATCAATTAAGGATGTTAGGCATTGCTATGAAAAGAGCTCTTCTTTTATTTTAATTTAGAAACACTCAATGCGTCCATTATTTTGTTGTTAATATCTTATTTCAAAGCGTTACATATAAGTCAAAGAATTTATTTGGATGAAGTAAAGGCACAGCTTTTGAGATTATTTTGATAATTTCCTAATTTTTTATTTGGCGCAAGTGGTAGCAAATTTTTTAGTTTGCTGACCATATAGAGATCAAGCAATGCATCTAGAATAATTACATACTGTACTTTGTTTTAACTGTGTATCTCTTACTTTTTCGTTCAGCAAAAATTTTGGAATGTATCTGAAGAGAATGTTATTTGCCTCATTGGTGGTTTTGTTCTGTTGCGTTTTATCAACCCGGCAATTGTCACCCCACATGGTATGTCCTTATTCGCAATGCGTGTTACCCGTGCAATCATTCCAAATTATTTTCTTATTACTTTATTCTATTGTAGCCTACATGCTTAGCTCACATCAGCCACGTGTTGTCATGAGAAGAAATCTAGTTTTGGTACGACCAAATCAAAATATAAATCAATCAGTTTATTTAGATATTCTCTGTTCACAGGCTATTACGCACGCTTGGGTGTTTCATTTTAATTTTATCCTTTTGTTCTCTTCTGGTCTAGATTGCCAAGATCATTCAAGCAGTTAGTAATAAAGCAACAACACAATCACTTAAAGAACAATACATGCAACCTTTGGAAGATTATGTCAAACGAAAACACAAAGAGCTTCAAGTATGATAATTTTAGGGTTTGATTAATTAAACTCTATGACCATCATTACTTCTTTTATATTTTGCTTAACGGAAAATGATCTTAATTTATTTCAAGGTATTTCTTGATCAACTTTGCAATGTGGAAGATTTCCATCCATTTTTAGAGGTAGTTTAATAATCAATCTAATTCTATTCTTATCACTTGATGAAGAATCAGAATTATGATATGATATTCGAAAAACTGCACAAAACATTTGTGGGCAGGCAAAGTTCATTAATCAATGATAAATGACTCATGCATCCTGTCATCGTTTTAAAATTATCATTCTGCTTTGTAATAAACGTCTTGTGCAATTGAGATACTAGTTGATTGTTTTGAATTAGTAAGCCAGAGTCATGTTTATTCTGAACTCTTTTGTAATTGTTTTCAACAACTATGGACATGCATTCAATGCAAAGATTGAATTTTTCTTTTGTTTTTAGATTGAGCATTTCCTTTCGTTACCAAACGATGCTTACATCTCAATCACATTGAAAGAAATGTATCGTCTTCATGAACTCTTAGACAAATACCGTAGCAAAGTGGTATGTTTAAAAAGCACAATTCAATTCTTAGAACCATGAATTGTAACAGTCCTAACCATGCAAATGCCACCTGTTTGTAGTGGTCACCTGTTCATAGTGGTCACTCACTCACTGAGATTATCTACAGTCATGCAGGAAATTTTCACAGTTGGTTTGTCAAATGCAGAATCTCTTTTTCTCTTTTGGCTATATTTTAACAAAAATACATGTTGCTAAAAGTGAGTTCCAAGTTATAGGTTGAGTGCTCTAAATATCGAGGGACCAGATATAGAATAGAACCTAATTTTATTGAATCAACCAAAATGTGTTATGCAGCTGAAATTTAATCCCTCTGACATCATTCATGACTTTAATCATCAATGTTCTATTGCATTTTTATCCTTTTATTTCTGATTTTTTTAGATCCTTTACGATAATGATAAAATGAGTGTTGTACTTAGTGAACTCGGCGCTCCAATACCATTGTTTACTATCAAGGAAGATATTGTTGTTGATTTGCCCCTTGTTAGTCGATGGGATAAAGCACCAGGTAATTGAATCTATTCAACAGAATCTGTTGTCCATCTTTTTGATCACATAAACTTAGGGAGACTACCCGTTGAATTTACATTTCTTTGTCTTTATTCTAATCCGTGTGTTTATTTTCTGGTGATTAATTTTTTTGTTAAGCCACGTGTATGTTCAGCATTTATGTGACGTATTGGCGATTTGCTCTCCCAATAAATCTGATTGTGAAAGTATGGCATGTATCATTCACAATATCAATTTTCACTTATGCATCTAACTAGCTATTTTGTTTAATTGTAGAATTGAGAACAGAGGGTGGGGATTATGAAAAATCAATTGAATACGGCATCCATTCATTACGCTGCCAATGCCGCAAGATACTGATGAGACTATTTGAAGAGGTGAGCCGCCCATGTTCAAATCGCAAGACTGGAGGCCAATTGAAATAGACACCATAGATATTAGCTGGCTGCTCGGCATCTGTCCATTGAAACAAGTTAATAATGTCCTCCTTTTTTTTCCTGTTTCAATTTCTGCATTGTAGCTATCCTGTGTTTGTCTTGATAGCTTCCGGCCTTATTAAAAGAGACGTCTTTACCTGGCATGATACAATCATGTAAAGAGACAAAGGACGAAGAACTGATTCGATTGGCTGATTTGGCAGTATCTCATTTGGAATCCTTGGCAAATATCGACAATGTTTATAACAGCCAAGATTTCTTTGATAGTGTTAAAGAGGTGAGTGTTGTGTTCCTATGTTCGCTTGTCTTGAATATGAGACAAGTTTATCCAAATGAGGCAAATCAATAAGTGTCACCTGAATAGTTGGATAATGTGAAATTGAATCAAGCATGTTAATTGCAAGGTCACAATGATGTCATTAGCCTCATTATGAGATTTCCTTGTAATCCATCTGTACTAAGGCCGCTCGAATATGAAATATCACTCACTGCAACACTGATCCATAATAATAAGGCTGCACAAGAGAATTGATGCATTGTTATGCAAAATTTGCTGGATCTTTCATGATAACTGGTGGCTGTAAATAAGTATTTGTGTAAGTGGGTCATCAAAGTAAGTGAAATTGTGGTTTCGTTTATACTTCCTCTCAAGATCAAAAAAATTAACTGGCTAAACATCTGTAATTAGTTTTCAACTCTATCTTTGTGTTATTGGAATCTGGCAAAGTTGTAAAATTGAATCTGATAGGCAGACAGACAGACTTTCGTTCTTTGATTGAGATAAGATTATTAAATTGTTTTAATTGATCTATGATGTCTTTTCTATGTAGACGGTTATTGAACTGGAGCAAGAGTGTGAGCGTCTACACGAGGAATTAATCAATCTTAGAAAAGTTTATGAGGTATTACTTTCAATGGATGCTGATGAGATGATTAGTATATCAGCTCTTCAATTTATGAAGTGATTATCATAAAAAGTGAATAAATCAGGTGTGATGATCTCTGGTGCATCTTCATTGATTGTATTTGATTATCAAGCAATAGCAGTAAGACAGTGTTCAATGGTAACATCACTAGACAGCGCTGTTAATAAGTTGAAATATCAAAATGCGTAGGCTCTTATTCATTCATTCTATTATTATTTTTGTTATTATGAAAGTGACGCTAAGGTGATTGTTGATAATAATGATTATAGCTCTATTTATCAAAATTAAAGATGTCAATGCAGAGTGCACCTCTGTCTGTAGGGCTGCCCAATGCTCAAAAGAGACACAGTGACACAGTCCAGGTTGTACAGTAACAATATTTATGCCATAAATCAACACTGCATTTCAACGATAATAAAATCTGCTTTCAAGACACAAAGACCCTCTTCTGTGTAATTGAGACTCCTATCCAATGAGGATTTACTCAAGATTGGCGATCCAAGTTTACAAATAAGAAATATTGTTATTAAAAAAAGCAATTTACTATATATATATACCTTCAATGTTATATTTTAGAGTCTGTGTTGGCATGGTGATTTCCTAAGTCAACAACTAGAGGCTTACAAAGGTTGGTTGCTTAGATGATATTTTGATAATGTTAATTAATTTTATTCCATCGTTATGTCTTGACTCTCATCGGTTCTCATTTCAATCCAGAGTACTTAACTGCTGTCAGAAACAAAGCGGCCTCAAGGGTAAATATAATTAAAGTCTTAACCATCTTTAATCTAATTAAGTTTTGTTTTATTGTCAAATGTTGAGCTGGGTTTGTAGTAATTAATCTCTGTAAAGCAGTGATCATTGGAATAGTTTTGTTTGATTCATAGATGAGCAGAAAGACCAAGCCAACATCAACCAAACAAGTGATTGGACCTATCAAATTCCAATATTCTGTTCTCCAGAAGGAAGGAATCATCATTGAAAGCCATGTGCTAGCAGATCAAAGGTATCACACGATTGAAATCCGATTGTGATCCGATTGAACTTACTATGTGTACATACTAGAGTGCATACGATAACCTCCTTTTCTTCACCACTGAGATGTATGGTTATATACCAAACTACTCAAGATATGTGCATATCACAGCAGGTGTATCGTCTTGAAACTCAAGTGAGGCTTATCCAGTATTTTAGACGTGCGGATTATTTTTCCATCAGTACAGGCTTTATTAACACGGCTCATATTCTATACAACCCTTCATTTAAAGTTTTTGCCTTCATGCTATAAAACGCCAGGCCTCCCACCGAATCATCGTCACCATCATCTCTTTTGGTTTTAGGAAAAACAATATATTTTTAACAATTCTTTCACCTGAACCTGGAATTTACAAGATCGCCCTTCACTACAAAGGTTAGTAGCATCTTTCCTCTCTTCGATGTTTCATTAATCTTCGAACGGAGGCAACTAGGATGACAAGAACTAAGCAGATATCAAGAGAGTAACAATTCGAAATCAATATGTTAGGGGAATCCTCTTTGAAACCGCCAAAACACTGACGACGTAAATTAAGCTGATCGCTTTGATCAGAGATTTATTTCAAGAACATTCAATTTGTCAATTTTCTACATTCTTCCTTTAATTTTCTACACGTAATAATCAATCTCTGCGTAAATTTCTTGAAATGTAATAAGCTTTGTGTTTCGAAAGCTGATATGATTTGCACAGATTACAGAGGATTCCATCATTTGAACCGTGGTTAAACTCTCATTTCGAGAACAATTATGACGTATTAGTTCTTTGGTTGTTTATGAGTTGAAGAGAGCGACTGATTCAAATCTCTCTTTCTTTTGCCGATTTGGAACTCAAGAATTCGGGCAAAAATATTCGAAATAGGATTACTGTAATTGTGCACGTTAAACAAGAACAAATGGCACAGTTTTTCCCCTACCGGGACCCTTCCCCTAAAGTATAAGTGAATCGTGTAACTCTTCCCCTTGAGTACGATAACCGATAAATACTGTGTTCGATGGTGTAACAGCTACTGTGACCGTTATCTGATTGATATGATGTGTAACTTTCTAGTACCAGTCCCTGGCTATACACAGAAGCTTGAGATGGAATTACACTTAGAAGACC
The DNA here is from genome assembly GCA_025505365.1 of Haliclystus inabai. Taxonomy (NCBI): domain Eukaryota; kingdom Metazoa; phylum Cnidaria; class Staurozoa; order Stauromedusae; family Haliclystidae; genus Haliclystus; species Haliclystus inabai. The sequence continues at coordinate 11,137 of JANVCG010053225.1, forward strand.
TACTAGAGCTGCAACATTTCCGCGATCCTGTGAGTATGTTCAAATTCACCACCAATTTGAAGTGGTAACGGTGACCATCTTATTGTCTTTGTGTTGTGATTTTTAGGGAACGTGCAATTGATCTTTAACGCGGATGCATTAACATTACACTGTGTAAATCAAGTCTAATCCCATCAGCTGATACCCCTATTATATTTAAGACAACAAGGGCTTACATTCAATAGAAAACAAAACGCACACCCCCTGTTAAGAAATGCCTTTGAAGTGACACGTCTTCTAACTATGACTTAGTAGACTGGTGTCTTCAGTGACATTGGAATATAGGCGATAGGATGTCTCTTGATTGACAACCAATTCGGGGCCGAAGACCGCGAGAAAGCCTTTTCCGATTCTGACTAACAATGATTCTCATATGTGTGAAATTTGTTGCTGTTTCAGGTTCTAAACTTGAACGAATTTGTACTGCTCGATGTCCGAAGAACACTGTCGTTTTTGCAGAAGAACTTTTCAAGTAGATAACCCCCATCTGACATACATGTAAATATGGTTGTAATAATACGAGGCTGCCCTCTCTTCTGTAAAGGATATATGGAACAGTCAGGTTTTAACTGACCAATGGGCGTTCTGCAATTGATATGAGATATTAAAGTGTTAATTAGATCTTAATACAAATTCATTTTTATGACCCACGTGATTACTTTCATTTACAAAAATCGACTGTTATATTTAAATTTTAGTCAGGAGTGTAGATATTATTGTTGTTACAAGAAATTGAAAAATTATATTTTAAAAACTAGCTTACTGTCTCTTTGAATTGGATGCTAACGGTGCATAAGATACACATATTATTATGATTCAGCTGTCTCTGAAACATTCTGCTGTTTTACATCTGAGGGTGTCAAGGCTTTGGTCTTAATAGTGTTCCCTGGCGTAAACTACCCAACAGCGAAAAAGATTAAGGGAATTTCAAACGTTTTCAAGATACTTCTTCATACGATACCTTCTCATTGTTTGAAATCAAACTAATGTCTGTCCCCTTCGTCTCATGAACAGACCGTATTGCACGTCTCTCCCCTTGGGACATCACATCAACGCTTTTTGGGCTTCGGAATTTGGGCTCTGCGGTGATCACGAAGGGGAAGGTAACACTAAACACGTCATGAAACTGAATCGGCTTTCTTTCTCAATAATGAACGGGTGCATTTTTCATGCATTCAAATCAATCTTCACCTTGAATGCTATCTACTCTTCAAATCAATGACCCTTTCGCGTTGCACTCCTAACAGCAAATAGCCTCACAGATGGCAGTTACGTAATCACCAAAGAAATTATACAAGTAGAGCATCATCATCATTTATACAGAACCTTTAAGTTGTAAATAAACTTATTTTTAAAGGACTGATTTATAAACTAAACAAACATTAACAGTGGACAGTAAAACAGAAATTACATATAAGATTAAATAACAGAATAGTAAGTACATTAAATGGTAGTACTAATGTTTAAAGAACATAAATGCTTCTCAAGGAGACTTTTGAAAGTAGACCTGCATGAAAGTGCTGTTACTTCAATCAAAACATTTTCAACTCAAAAGAATGAGATATCAATTTTAAGGATCAGGCTATACGTAAGTGATTCCTAGTTCCATATATTCCGTATCTACCAGCAATTTTTCAGACCTTTAAATGATTATAACAATATCAGTCAATCAATTAATCGATCAATCATCAGGTTTTGAGATGTGTAAAAGGACGCCCTCATTAAATTTCCAAATTCAATAGTGAAATTAGTCTTCTCAATTGCAAGTCATAATTACTGACACTTTTACTCAGCTGTATCATAATTTCTCAAAACCATTTTCACATTATTCTTATGAACTTCTCTTTCTTGTTGAGATGCTGAGTGCATAACATTATTTTGTTTGTCAATTTAGCAATTTCTTTTTTTTTTAACATGCAACTAGCTGGAGCTGGCACTTGTACATTGAAGACGATTTAACAGGCGTATCATTGTGAGAAGTTTTGGAGGATTATTCATACAATCTATTTGCGAAACGCTATACTTAGAAGTTTGTAATTATGCTTTGTCACCTCACCCACCCAAAAATAGAAGCAACAAAGAGGAAATCGCCAATAATATCAAAATATCGATGCTTGTAATTGGCGGTAAGCGAAGGTGCGAAATAATGATTTAAATAACAAAAGTGAAAGTGCTATGTTTGCAAGTGGCCGATTTTATCGCCGTTGTGAATACATTTACCGCCATTTGAAAACCGTCTCTTGCAGAGAATCAGTCTCAAAAACAAAACATTAGACGTGAAATTTTCAAAAGACGTTAATTAAGTACAAAATCAAAACAATTGAATAAATATGTTTGCTTGATAGAGTTTAACACTGTTCTTTTGTTGTAAATGGAGTGTGAAATTGGTTGGAAAAATCACAAGCATTACTCTAAGTTAATCATTGATTTAGTTCAGAAAAGTAGAAACACAGTGAAAACTGATGACGCGACCGCCTCTTCGGTGAGCGGATGTCGCACGCACGATCTAGCCACCTGTCTGCAACGCGTCACATTGCCAAAGCGACAGTACAAACTTTGATTTTGATTCTAAGGCATTGATAAATACAAATGGCAGTACCAGTCTTGGATTTAGGTAAAATGAGAAATCCATCTCTGCATACCTACATCTGTCAATATTAGCTATAGAATTTCAATGAGTGAGTGATGACTGTGGGCTTTAGTTACAAACGCAAAAGATTTCACGGTCTCTCGCCTGACCGTGACAAGTGATTGAAGCAACGTCATCGTTCGTTGTTGATTGTCGCACTGTGATTGGTCATTGAGGTTGTCAATCAAAGCAAAGCACCGACAGCCATTGAATAGAGGACATACACAACGTGCGTTTTCTTTGAAAGGGAGCGACGAATTGCTGGCCTTCTGTCTTACACTGGCGCGCTGTGTGTTGGTATATTTGTACTGGACGAGAACAAGAGCGTGAATCAAAGCCTTCGTTAGAATAATAAAGCCCATTCATATCTGGTGGAAATTGTTCTTCAATGCGACACTTGTAAACATTGGCGTCATTTTAAAGAAATCGCTACAATTATTTAATTGGATTCACAAAAATACTTACGTTAACGTCGTTTAAACCTGTTTTATTTCAAGAAAGTTATATCAAGTGCAATATTGAAAAAAGTGTTGATTATTGTTGATATATTTAAGCAAAGTTGGTTTTGAGATGGCTTCGGTAGATTCTAGTGCTGCAAGCATGCTCACAGTTGATAGTAACATGCTTGGCAGTAGTGGTGATGAAGAAAGCCGTTCTAATGCTCGTTCGGAAGTCGACGAGAGAGTTAAAAGACCCATGAACTCGTTTATGGTTTGGTCAAGAGCGAAAAGAAGACAACTGGCCCAGGATAACCCAAAAATGCACAATAGTGAGATCAGTAAGCGTCTTGGTTCTGAGTGGAAAATGCTTACTCCTGATGATAAGTTGCCATATATCGAAGAAGCAAAACGCCTTCGTGCTCAACATATGAAAGATCACCCCGATTACAAATACAAACCAAGGAGAAAAGCTAAAAGTATTGCAAAGAAACCAACCCCTGTTCTTGGCAGTGAGGCAGGTAAGACTGCTCTGCTGATGGGTGCTCAGTATGGTGCTACTGGGTACGCAGTTTCTGGTACCGGTATGAACTACCCTGTTGCTGTCAACGGCTACATGCCTGCTCTTGTCAATGCAGAATCATACGCCCCTACAATGTTTGGCCTTGGTGTACCCGTCGTTGCTACATCAGCACAAGCAGCTCAGGGTAACAACCCACCTGGAACATCATCGACATCAGCAAACCAATTCAGTTTTTCAGCCAATCCAACTTACATGTACAGTGCTTTTCCAACTTTCCCATACCTGAATGGCGCGCTTGGTGCCTATGGCGGGCAATTTCCAATGTCCTCTCAACAGGCCACTGTAATAGCAACTCCTTCGTCGAATAACAGTGGGAAGGGAGACGCGAGGACAGAAACACCCCCATCGAAATCATCTTCATCGCCAGCTCCGAGTAGTACAAATGAAAGTAACAAGCCTGCTCATGTACAACATCAGCAATTCTTCATGCCTGCAGTTGGAGCCATCCCATCTCAAGGTTTATCAAATCAAGCAGCACCAGGTTTTCACATGGGCATGCTCTTGCCAAGTCAAAATAATGAAAGTAATAATAACTCAGCACGTTCAACTACATCGACTCCTGCATCACCAACACAAGCTGTACACATTGATGCCAAAGCGTTGCAATACGCTGGTTTGTCTGCCATCGTCAACGCTGCACAAGCACGACAAAACTCGCCATCGACTGTAGTTGAAAGAGCGGTAACCTCTAATGGAAGCAACAGTAATCGTGGTAGTAACAACACAAGCCCTGCACCACAACACGTTAGCCATGCTCCAACAGCTTATGCCCATTAAATACTGCCTAAATATAACATCATATCGAACCGATTTAGCTTCTCCTGGAGAGAAGTGAACTGTTTATAGAAATTCCAAGTGACAGACTGACAGTGGCCAACCGTTCGTGAAAGAACTGTGTAGAACTCCGTGTTATTACTTTCTGAGAAGAAGAAAGACTTAGTCTACTGAACTACTGGTATGTTGCTTGATTTTTACATAAAAATGATCTTGGTGGATTGAACTTTTAGGAATCCAATAAAAGGAAATCAATTTTAACCGCCTGAACTTGTAGATTTCAATGTTGTCCTGTTTATAATCATAAATAGTTTTAGCTTGAACTTCTTGAATAGGAATTCGTTAGCATTGCTTTTTGAAACAGAAAGGCCATCGTCATTAATTGAAGCTACATGGAAAAAGTTGTATTTATATATTCTGTACTTTTTGCTTGTAAATATACTCGAACTATAGGAACGATTTGATAGCCTTAAAACACACATATATATATACATATTGCGTAATGGTGATTTGATATAAATATCATCAATATTTAAGTATTTAAAATTCAAAATACTGTCCATTAAAAGGAGAAACGTAATTTGGATGATGTTTTTCGAGTGTGTTTTGAAAACATACAGTGTTGACATTTAGCGAACAAAACAACAGCACGTGTGTTTAATTTTTGTCGCATTTGGTGTCCAAAATTTCCCGCGTCTACCATGTCTATTATTATCATTGTCTTTTTCAACAATTACTATTGACGATTTGATGAAAAGCTGAAATGAAGAGCGAGTGAAAAGATTCTTTTCATGGCGCGCATTCTCATCTCAATGTGCTGTGTGACGTGTATTATCACATGCTGTTTGCAGAGTCCCCATCATTAATTATTCATCAAGCATTGTAGTGAGAAAAACATAATCAAAAGCTAAATATCCCACTTCCATGGTTGACAGTAATTGCATTAAGCTGTATTCTTACGACCTTTTCTCAAAAAACATCGCTTTAATATCTTTTTCATGATGAACAAAATTTGCCGCAAAAGATGAAACAAGCTAATCATGTTACCATGACTACTAAACAATTTTACTTCGCATGCGGTGTTTTTATTTATTTTGACTCATATTTAAGAGAACTCGTTAATTAATCACTAAAGCTTAAAGAAATTGCGGTGTGGAATAACCGGTCTTTGGAATATCTTACAATCAAACCTTTCGCATCAGTACGAAAATCGGGAGATTGTGTTAGCAATAATTCTGTCATTGATCTCAGATTGGAAAATGCCTCAACTGTATACATCGGTTTAACGAAATCTCGTGTATTTTGCATTGCATCAATTCTTTAAGAGAACAATAGATAAATGTTTTGTTTTCCATCGAAATCTGAAAATGGGAAGCTAGATACCACGGTCGATTGGCTGTCCTTTTTCACAAAAAAATGTTAGTATCGTCTCTCAATTTAGAACCGACAAAAGATCTCCGGGTGATTAAGTCATACGGTCAAAGATCAAAAAGATTTTACGTCAGTAACTACCTGACGGATAACATTAGTTAATGATGTTTTATTGTTGTTTCTAATCAATAGAGTACCTTTTTAATGTTGTTATTTGTTAAAAGAACGGAACCTACACGATATGCTATTGTTCCGCCTCCTTCCCACACGACTACGAGGACAAAAGACACTTAGATTTAATCGATACTAGACATTTTGACTTGGGTCACGTTCAAAGAATGTTTGTGCTGAATTAAACGAATATTTCTATGATGACGTAAAATTTTTTATAGATAGAGATTTCGATTGTAGAGATATCGATGTGAGCTCGAGTTTTGTAGAAAAAGCCATTTAGAGGGGCCAAAACATTTTCGCCTAAGAAACTCACGTAAAACAATAGAAAATTTATTTGCACGAAAAGATCTCTTAAAATGGCTTTTAGAAAACTCTTAGACTATATAGCCATTCCTGCCCTCCACGCCCGTTAACTGCACAGTGGTGGAAATAGCTTATTATTTCTGATATTTCGAAGGTTCAAAAGGTAATTCTATTCGGGGATATACTAGCCTGCGTACCAGCCCCGACGTTTTTTCTCAAACTATAGGTTTGAGAAAAAAACGTTGGGGCTGGTACGCAGGCTAGGGATATACAGTCTCGTGCAATCCCGACACGGCTTGGAATTGTTCATTTACAAATACCGCGGGAATATTTGAACCACGTTTTCAAAAATCTAAAACAAAATAAAAGGCGGATCAAAGTCACGTGGAGGTGTGTCCGTTAATGGTTAATTTACAGTTTGATAAATAAAATTCTGAATGTAAAGCAATACTGCTGGCTTGGTATTAAACTTTTAAAGGTAAGGAATCTTGTTACTAGCACTTTAATGTGACCATGACGTAGAATTGCATGCCAAACATTTAAATTTGATTTGGAAATAAGCTTGTTATGATAGTTATTATTCTTAAATCAAATATTTTGATTTGAGTTTTATTTCATTAAATAGTAAGTTCTTATCGTTAAACAAAGCCACCTGTTCTTTTCCAAGTAAATCAAAGAATTGCGCAGTACTGTATGTGATCCGAATGTGAAAGAGGAAACGCAAACAACTGTCAATCTAATTGTATCTGATTGCATTGTTCAAACCCCCGAAATGAGAGTCAGCTGAAACGCGGAGAGATTTGAATAATACGACAATCGAAAATGTTCAACTGAGTGAAGATGAACGGGGAATGACTACCTAAATCATTAAAAATGAGTGGACCAAATCAGAATTCATTTGAGACGATGCAAAATCAAACAGTCCGATCTCAGATATTGATTTTTATTTTCATTAAACACAAATCTTTCCTATTAACAAATCTACCACTATTGTATCAACATGCAAATGTATCATTTTGATAATAAAATAGTTGACGAAAATTCCAAATATTAACAAGGCAATTAGATAAAAATACTAAATGAAATTGTGCATTGTCTACAAAGGATAGTTTCATTTTCAATAAATTATAATACTACACTACATGGCTGTCCATCGATACACATAACTTGACCAACTGTCATTCGCTTCATCAACTGTTGCTGTGGCAGCGTCTCCTAAACAGAATTGTCAAAATTATTGCCTTGGGCATAATTACAAAAATTTCAATTTACACATCTCTTCAAATTGGACTCATTTAGCATCCCATCTTTTTAAAGACAATGTCACCATCACCTGAGTTATGGGGTACAATCTATGCAACTTACAATGAGTAAGTCAATGGGGCTATCTACCGCAACACCACTAATTCATCTTATTGTGGTAAACAATCAACTCTAAGACCTGCCTGGAAGCTTCTTGTCTCAAGTAAGCAGAATGTGTGGAAGAACAGGGTACTTTCAATCTGTAATATATGTGTTAGCTTCAATAGTATAAGTGCAACATTTACCTTTTGCATACTCCGAAACAAATTCTTTTTCTTCTGGGTCTAATTTCAGCATCGTGCAAATAACAGGAACCAAGTACTCTTTTTCAGATGGAGCACATTTCAAAAACTAATTACAAACCACAATAAAATCATTTGAGTGATTTGATTCTAGAAATTTAGAAATATATATATATACATCTGAATTAGCAAGATTATGTATTGGCTGGCTTATTTTCTTTACCTTGATGATTATATTTTTCAAATATTCAAGATTATTGAGCGCTTCCTCTCTTTGCTGATTTCTCTCAGATCTGAACAAAAACAAAACAAAATAATTGTAGGAAATCATGGATCTCTGAAAAGAATACTTTGTTTATTCTGAAATGCAGCAAAAAAAAAAAACAATATAAAAATATATATAGATACTATTTATAGGCTATTGTTTGATGGTGAAGTGAAATGGGTGGAAAATATGTTCATGGTATCTTACTGACAAATCAGTATGTTGCTGGCTATATAATAAAACACATTTCTGAATGAAAAGCTTTCCCAAGTATACCATCTCCTATAGCCTTGGTCTAGATTGATATATAAATGAAATTCATTTAAGGGTTGAAACTCATCATGAAACAATGCAGTACCAATTGAAATGGTAGCCCTAGGTTTATCTGCTAAGTACATGTTTAGAAATGGATTAGCAATACACAAATATCTATCCAGAAAATCGATTGCTTTATGTTGGCGTAAGGACACAATATGACATAATAAATTTTGTACCTTCGAATTTCATCTTTTAAAATTTTAACTTGCTCGTTTTGTCGTATTGAGTTTGCCTCTGTTTCCCGAAGTAGCTACAAATAACAATATTTAGCATCTTCAATCTACATGTATTCTAGGTTGAACACTTTTAAGTACAACAGCCATTAAGGGACAACAAAACTACATGCTAAGTACGGGAGTGTAAAGTTTAGTAAAGCTGCAATGAAAAAGCTTTCCGCTCATCAGGTACTGAATAAATTATGATAATGATGATGATGATGAATAGGTACCTTCATCATCATTTATATATTTTTAAATCATCAATTAGTGATAGATGCAGGCAAACACAGAATAAAATAAATTCCATTTGCGAGCACATTTGGTTGCAAAATCAATTTGATCATCACTTGATTTAGACCACAACAATAATGGAGCAGTTTGTAAGAATAGGAATTTGCAACACAATTATCTACGGCGGCATGAAGAGGGTTGATTTGCTTCAAATGGCTAGCAAAGCAGATACAGTAGTGTGGTTTCTTGTAATTTAAAAAAATCACATGGGTTGTTAACAGCTGTCTACAGACACTACAATATTATTGATATAGACTGGAATCTGTGTATAAAGGTCGCTCTATAGAGCAACTACCTGTCTATAATGGTCACTTTTCAAAGCTGAAATACTGTTTGTCTTGATCTTAAAGCCGAATGTTTTACACAAGTTTCACTGCAGTTTTAGATGTCATGTGTACATCAAATTTGGTTCTATGTGAAGAATATTGGTAGTACAAGTTGATCAGGTCACCCTAATTTTCACCTCTGTTAAGTGTTCCAATTTCTTTTCTGCCGTTAATAATTTACCCTTCAATTTGAGACCCTCTTCTCTCGACTCATTTGGAGCTAAAGTAAAATTGCAAAACAAAATCCAAGGCATTTGAATCACATTAAGAATATCCCAGGGTTCGAGATGCACAGATTGAGACAATGATTTGCGAGTAGAGCAGCATATCCTACACTGCAAATCCCATTGTTAATGTCTGATCAGATATATTCTAGGCTCCATCTAAGTTACGTGATCAATGGTGGATTAAAAATACAAGTTGCTTCTTTCCAATGGTATTGGATAAAACTTGATTTAGTGCAGATATAGATCAGATTGTGTTGGCATTAACATATATACTTTAACATCTATGGTTCTATGGATGACGCAAACACAAGCATAGTATAATCTTGTCTTTTCACAGCCATTCCAATATCAATGTTAATATCAATAATGTAAATACAGTATGTCAAATATAGTAAATTTAATAGAGGGAGTACTTACAATTTGGCCAAAATACAGGTGGTGTGTTGGCTGAAGGCGAGAGGATGCGTTCAAGGATCCCAGCGGAGTTGACACTGTTTGTTGCCGATGGTGTGCTAGGAGTACTTGCCTAAAGACAAAAAATAAGAATAATTTTTACAAAGCACAGAGAAATTTTCTTGATTTAGATTTGACAGATGAATTACCATCATCATCATCACTTGTTTGTTTCAAAAATTGTCTAACATCAAAAACATTGAATTAGCTTAGCAAGGCTACAAGCCCCCAATTTCAGCATTTGACTTTTCAGGCAATTACATGCTACATGGTTTTGCCTACTCAATATTATTCAACGGTTCACATTGATTTAAATATTTAACCAAATAATAACTTACTTCTAACTGCGGTTGCTCCATTCCCTTTAAAATAAAGAAACGTAAAATTGAAATTAGAAATTAGAAATAACCCAAAACGTAAATTTACCTCTTGTGATTCATAATTACCTCTCCTTGTTGTCGCTCTACAATAGATGTATTCTTTATTGATAATGGGATATTGAGATTGCTTGGAGTTGATGACCGGCGTTGTGACAATGTGTCACTACCATCAATATCAGACGATGACCCATCAAAATCACTTTCTTTTGATTGACCGGGCGGAGATGACAGAGATTGTCTGAGGGAAGCTGCTGCTAGCTGGCGCTTTAACTCATCTATTTCAAACTAAAAAATACACAAAGGTGCTGCTGTTAAAACATTAAGATATTTCCCCTTAGTAAAGACCCATTTTAATATTGCACTTCACTTAATTTATGCCATGGTATTCATCTACACCAGGGGAAGTAGGGGGTGGGAGAGATTAACCAGAGTTCTATTGTATCAATAAGATAATGATACAAAGGTTTCAATCAGAAGAAAGATGTAATTAAATCTTATACAGTATTTGCATCGTGAATTGAAGCATTTTATCAGAATGCGCTTTACTTTCAACAGAGATTCATTACCAATATCATAATCAAAATCAACTGGGCTACCTGGTGACATTCTTTCACTTTGACGCGATCTTCTGCCAGCAATCTCAACCTCTCTTTCAAACCAGCTTGAGCAGATTCAGCAGCTGCTTCAACATCAGTTAGCCTAAATTTAAATATGAAGTGCAGCCAATTAATACAATGAATAGGAGTAAACAACAGAATTGAGCTCCCTGGTTACTATAAGTTTAGCCAGGCCATGTGCTCTCAAAGGAAACATCAGTTTAGCATAATGAAAAGTTAAAATATATCATCAAAACTTTCTAGCATCGTATCAAATCTACTACAGACATTTTTAATGATTTTTCAAAAGTATTTAGCAAGTACTGAATCTAAGCAGCAAAAGTGTTCTGAAATAATTTCCAAACTATCAGCTTTATGTTATTCAAATAATAGCAATACACTAATAAACAAGTTGAATAATTATAAAATAGATTAAAAAGATGAATACATCCATATGTGCAAACATGAAACATAATGCCAACAAAATGAAAGGAAATTTGTCGTAATACCTTCTCTGCCATTCCTGTGTTGCCTCGTTGAATCTTGTTTCCAACATTTTATGTAAAAGTTGTAAACGTTGGTGTTCACCTTCTAGAACTTCTTGGTCTGAAGTAAGTGAAGCAAGTTCCAACCTAGAGCCAAATGAAAATAGGAGTTAACAAAGTCATACAAATAGAGATCTACAACATCAACCTTTGTAGCTATAGGATATGCTCTTAATTGAGCATGTCAAAATCACTATGAAGGTATAACAAACATGATTTGTTGCACAAAAAACTCCAGACAAATAAGCAAAACAAAGTTCAAATGCTGTAGCTATATTCAAAACCATTCCAAATCAGCCTAATTGCTACAATGATGAGCTATCGCTTATTCCCTTTTGGGATAGATTTGAATGAATATTCGTAATGGAATTCATATTATTTTTTGCCATCCACTTTGAAAGAAAAACAATTAATTTGAAGCTAGGATATCAAAGTATTACGTTGTGTTTCTAAATTACATTGAAAAAGCGTTCATACTGGGATAAATGAATATTTACTAGCAAAGAAACCCTTCAGGAATTTATTACGCAAGAAAAAGGCAATACCTGCTGTCTTCAAGTTGTTGCTTGACCGATATTAATTGCTGCTCAAGTTGCATCCTAAATAAAATTGAGTAAAGTATATTAATCGGTAGGTAACACATATAATCATTAGCACCATAGAAAGTTACCACAAGAACAACAAGATAATAATCAAAATCTGTTAGAAGCATACTTCTCGTCATCTTCTACAGCTGTTTCAGATTCTTTTTGCTTCAATTTTTGTTGTTTTAAAACGTTACGTGCACGTATCTAAGTAAAAACAAACAATTACATTTACAATTCTTGGATTTTATTAAATTTGAGCTAACCCTGTTACATAAATTAATGATGATAAACACCTCTTTTGGGGGTAATAAAAGCATCAAGATTATTCAATATGTAATAAATATTTTTTTGTTTTTGTTTCTAAAAAGTTTAAGAAATAGATGAGACAATATGCAGAAAAAATCAATCAGAATAGCTTTTAACTGGAGCAAAATGGTTACAAGATTGAAGTGACCTGAGCTGTGAAATATTGTGTAAGTGGTAAAAAGGAAAAGGTTGACAATAGATAAGAAACAATGATAATACTGTATTGCAATTAACTAACATATCACAAAGACGATTAACTCACTTTGTAATTTTCATATTCAGATTTGCAAGTTTCTAATTCTTTTTGTGTCGTGGACAGATCATCTAAAGCCTTTTGAAGACTTTGCTCTAGCGTTAGATAATTTGTCTGATGGGAATCGGCAGCACTGCGCATCTGAAATCAAAATGAGCAGAAAAACCCTCTTCACTACATCTCATTGTGAGAATGCTTTATTTGTATGCAAGAAGTGATCATCCATAACAAAATAGTTTAACCCAGACTACCATGCAACACTGTTGAGCAAGTGAGACATGTTATTCATAGGATGAACAGTCGGGATAAGCATTTATAAATTTTGAAAGTGTAGAACAACAAGGATGGTACAAATTAATCTTAAACATGTCATAATAAATAAAGAACATAAAACACATGGAAAGTTGATAAAGGCTATAAAAATAGTTTATTCAAAACCAGTGTAAAGTGTATGTGGGGTGTGTAAAATGAGTGTAGCAAGTTGAATGATGGTTGATTGTACAGAGCAGCACTTACATATGGCTGCCAATAGAGGAGGTTGTAAACTAACCTGAAGGTTGAGCATTTCGTTATCAGCAATTGTTTTTGTGAGCAAAACCTAGAAGTAGCATCCAAAAAAGAATGAGTAACTGAAAAGAAGTTTTGCTACAATTATTGCATATATAATATGTTATTTAAAATTGAAGTGGGAAGAATTCTGTCAATGTAGCTACCAGTCACTTGGCCCATACCAAATCCCACTTTAATTCAGTGGCTGTTGTAGTATTATAACTACAGATGATGAAATTCAGATCAACTACAACAAGGGATCTATATTATATATCGTTTGCTTCACGTCTCACTTTTTACCAACAAGCGCAACACTCAAAATAAATAAACAAACAAACATAAACAAAAATTTCATCAACATTGTGCACGAGTCACCCAACAGACAGAAAAATGAAATAGCATTGCTGTTTCATTAACATTTTCAAAAATTGTACAAGTCAAATGAAGCTGAAAAGATTGACAATGGTCCTACTTTCATACCTTGCTACTTTCAATTTCAAATTTATAATTCTCAATTTGTTTGTGCTGGTCTTCAGTCCTTTGTTCCTGCTCTCGATTCTACAACAAATAACACAAATTGCATTATCAAGACACTGATAATTACAAGCCTAGTTATCCAAATGGATCATCAAATATTGAACTCAAATGTATTTGTAAACTTTGAATCCAAAAACAACATCAGTGAAATATGTGCTGTGAAGGTCAAAATTATTCAGCATTGGCCAAATCCAAGGCTTTTTTCATCACAACCCCTACACCCCTAAGGACAGAACCCTAAATATTGGATTACAAATTATTTTGATTGTTGTTATAGTACTGACAATCATAAAAAAAAAATAAGCAAGAGTTTGAACTAGATCTCTACATTTCGTTTTGCGAGACGACACTTATCGAGGACATAGTGTGATTAATTAGTATTAGGTGATTGTTCAAATACTGATCACACTATCAGTTCTGGTTTACAGTTTTATCTACAGTTGAACAATAACATCCACTATCCACCTACTCACATGTTCTTCAAGGTCTTTGAGTTCCTTCCTACCCTTCATTACCATAGATTTCAACTTAGAAACTTTCTCTTCCAATTGACTAATACTTGACTCTTTCTCATCTTGAAACAGATAAAATTTCAAATGTAAAACCATTTGATTGCACCAATTTTGACCATTATTTCAAAGTTGGCTAGCTTGTTACAGCAGCTTGAATAAGGCTCAGTTAAGTACCAACAAAGGACCTACCTCTTGTAGATTTGAGCTCTTGTACCTCAGATTGGTATTTAGCTATTTCTAGTAGTTTCTCGTCTAAAACCTCTTCTTTGTCATTCAATTTCAGCTGCAAGTTATTCACAGTTCTTTGTGAGTCTTCCAACTCCATTTGAATTAGATTTAACTGATGACTATCCTGTGAAATAAATAAAAAGAATTGCAAGGCCACCTCATCAGCAATAGGAATAGTAGTTGATCAGTTAGTGAGTTTATTTTAGTTTTAGTAGACAAGGGAATAAAAAATTGCGTATTAAAACAACCTAGATGATGATTCAACACACACCAAATTACTTGGGACAAATTTTACCTTGTTGAGTGACTCGACATTCTCATTTGCTTTTGCAAGTGATTCCTTCATTGACTCTAATTCTCTTGCAACTTTTGAGGCCTATAAACAGCAACAATATATCACCAGATAGTAGAACAATGAGCTTCAATGACACAACTGCAGTTGCCTATGAAACAATTCATGATCCCTAATCTAGCTTAGCATAGTATATACTATTTCAATCTACAGTGAGTAGCTTTAGACCTGCATAATTGTATAATAGTCCATCAATGTATTCCAAAGAAAACATTCTAATTGCTGTGAGTGTTTTGATTTTTGTTACCTTGATAGAAACCTTGATGTGACTGTGGCCTCAAAAGAATTAAACTCACCTCGTCCAGTTTCATGATCAATTTCTCATTTTCTTCTGCTGAATTCTTCAGCTGGTTAGAAGCTGTAATTAGTTCTTCATTTCTAATTGCAATCAAAGATTGGTGTTGCTAAAAATAAAATAATAATTTGATAAAAATATGTGAGCAAACAGCAATAAACAACCATAAATTAATTTTTCACTTTAAACATACAGCAGTATAATCAGAGATAAAATTTGAAATGTTCAAAAGAGACTGAAATGATTAGATCTAGCTGACTCTCAATTAAATTTCAATGGAGAAAAAGACAAATACTGGTATATATTCAGATCAAATAGACTGAAATCCGCTGATAGATTTAATAATTTTATGTCTGTATAATGCAATATCACTTATTTGAAATCAAGTTGATTATTTATTGCATACCTGTCTGTCTTAAATGATACAAAATCTCAAAAAGATCATTTATTTTGCATGTTGCTTTGTCTATTCTAAAATTTGACATCTGAAGCAAATTAAGTGGCTGCTTCTGAATAGTGACATGATTGATCATCTACTCAAAAATTACTTTCAAGGGAGGTATGAAACTCAACTTTTTCCAAGAAGTCAATTTATTGAACTAATTTCTAAAACAATTTATTGGAAAAACATTATGTGAGTTCAAATGAAGAAAAACAGTTTCAATGTGAAATCCCACACATGAGGATAAAATTGAAAAATCTGGTTAAACTAGCCGAAATGTTTAAACCTGCTTGAAAAAACAATTAGATTATATGTGAAAGCAACAAGTTACCTTGCATTGGTCTTTGAGTTTAGAAATTTGACTATCCAACTCAGCATTTCTATTGAAAAAGATAAATTTGATTCTCATGAGAGGAATATAAATTGTATTGAAGTGAATATATGGTGGAATTTATGAAGTAATCACAAACCGTTTACTTCCTATAGCTATTTCATTTTGTAACTGTACCAAGCTATCATGGTTGATCTGCAAGATTTAAAAATATATTTTTAAATCTGATAGTAAAAATGACCAAATTTGTAATCCAATTAAAGCTACCAATAGCGAATCTTTTTGATTTCTCAAAACGGTCTCTACATTGTATCTCGAAATGTTTGCTACTTGACTATGAAAACTATCTCTACCTTTTCACTTTCTTCAAATTCTTTGCATTTTTTCTGACTCTGCTCTAGCTCAGAATTCAACTGTGGAACAACCTGGCAACAAATAATCAAAAATCAACAGATGATAAAGAAAAACTATTAAAACTATTAAAAAAAATATTACAGTTGAAGACTTAGCATTCTTAATTGTCCCTCAAAGTTTCACGCTTTTACTCATCATCTGACAGATACTATTAACCAATTTTTAACATGCATTTCATACTGATAGTTGGAAACACTTGATGCAAATTTATCACACACTATTTTATCATTTGTTCTATTGCTGCTATATACCGACATCATATTAAATATCTCATGCTACTGATTATTTGAAATACAAGCTAATGAGACAGTATAATTATCAAGTAAAAATACCACAACGTATGCATGTTAAGTCGTGAATACATAACGCGAATCGATCAGTTCACTGTTTATAAAAGCACATAGCAACAGACAGGTCAATGTTTTGGATTTCATCACTTTCTGAAAGATTAGGTCAGCCATAATTCGAGCAGTGGTGATACAGAAAGTAAAGAAAGTATACAAGCGATTTGACAACGATGTAGATCAATGGTTGTGAAAGAGAACAGACAGTATATAAACATTATAAAATACACGTTTAGCTAATGTTATCTACCTGTGACTTCATTGTTTCATATTCACGTTTTGCTTTGATGGCAACACTTTTTAGTTTTGCAAGCTTTTCTTCTTTATTAGAACTTGCCAGTTCCAATTCGCCTGGTAGATTGAAATGAAATTGGCGATGGTAAAATCAAATATTTACAGGGTTTTAAAACAGAAGATGATTATCTGTGTCTTAAATTTCAAGTTGAGATTTTGTTTATGCATTCAAAAAAGCTTATTATTGTATCCTTAGCAACAATCGATTTGAATGATAAAATGAAGAAAAAACTGTCTGAAAATTTGCAAATGTTAATTCTAATGGAAAAACCAAAATGGATAGCCCATGCTCTGACATGGCATAATTATGTATATTGCCAATACCAAAAAGCATAGAATCCACAAATTATAATAACTTAATTATATTTTGATCATCAAATTACATTTTGATCATAACACTTATATAGATTAGAAGTTCAAAGCGATTTGCTATAAACTAAGAATCTCTTAGTACTTACCTACTTTCGCTGTCAGTTCTTCAATTTGTGTTTTTAAATCATTCATTTCATTTTCCTCTGTTTCTGTAGAATGCTTTGACTCCAAAAAGCTATTTTCAAGTTGCTGAATCGCACTATCCCGCTCTTCCACTAAACATAGCGCCTTTTGTAGTTGACCTTTAATCTCAGTAAGTTCTTCAGTTACCAATGTTTCTGTTTTGGATTTCTCTACTAGTTCAACTTCTAGGTTAGTTGCGTATAAAGTCTTTTCATTGAGCAAAGCCAATTGTTTGTTGATTGTGACCTCTGATTCATTTAAATTTTCTGTTAAACTCAAAATCTCTTTCTCTTTGGTTTCTAGCAATTTGATAGTGCCATTCAATTGCTTATCAATGTCTATATTTTTCTCTTGGTTTTCATCTAAACTTTGATGTAATTGTGAATTTTGTTCACTAAATTCGTTCAAAGCCTCTTTGAGGCCATTATTAATTGATATCAATTCTGCTAATTTTATTTCTCCATTTTCTTTATATTGCTCAGCAATAGCAAGTTTTTCTTTAAGATTAACTTCACTTGCCATTGATTCATTCAAGTCCTTTTTATATGTTTCTAATTCTTCATTTAATAATTCTACTTTTTCCTGCCACATTTGATTAATTTCATCTATACCTTTCTTTTCTTCAGCTAGCAACGCTTCCATGCTCTCTCTCTTTTCATTAGACATTTCTGCTTGTTCTTTCAGCGATTCCATGTCTTTTTCGGCATCATTTATTCTGCCGTAACTCTGCCTTTGCTCCTCAATAAGCTGTAACTCTAGTTTTTCAATTGCAGAATTTTTATCTGATAATTGAATGGATGTAACACGGAGCTCTTCTTCCAGGCGTGTCAGTTCTTCACGAAGAGTAAATGAGTCCTACAATATATTAACAGTTGATATGAAAGCTAGGTAGCCATAAATGTATTCACAAAAATTGTTAAGCATCTCAGTGCAAATACATTTGATTTGCCTTAAAGTGATAAAATGTTGATAGAATAGAAAAGCAACCAAAGTGTAGTGGTCAGAGTCTTTCACCTTGGTAAGCAAGGTGCCGGTCTTGATCCCTGGTTAGAGCCAGGGAAGGCAATTGCACTTAATGCACCCTTTTCAGATGAACTTTTTAAATCACCAAGATGGTTATTGGTTTCACAAATTACCAAATACATTTTGAATCGCATCATTTAAGTAATACATTTTAGTTGCAGTGGATTGCATTTGAAGAAATGTGGAATGAAAATCATAAACATATCGTCCATCAGATGGATCATGATAATTCATCAGGATAATAATAAGGTTTAGCGTGATACTGTACTTAATAAATATAAAATCAAAGCTAAATAGAAGCAGTGGTGCATAAGCATAAAACATACAACTTGTGACTGTGGAAGTAACAAAAACACCCACTGAAAATTTCCATTTTGGAAATACAAATTAAACTATTCAATTGAGTAAGCAAAAATTACTTGTGCTGATCTATTCCTACTTGGTGTATCAAAAATTTATTGAATAGTCATGGTGGACTTCAACGATAATTAGACGGAATACATAGCCTACAACGTGGCTTTGTGGTCTATTTCTTCTTACGTGACCATAAGGCATAACTGCTAATTGAAAAGTGACGACTCAACTAACCTGTCGATCACAGGAATCATTATCTTCAACCTTCTGATCTTCAAAAACGATTTGTGAACCGAGCTCCTGATCAGATAAACAAATGTAAACACAAGCAAAAATAAGACCAAACCAATATCAAGTTTGAAATGCACTTTATAAATATCAAAAAGGTTGGTCGATCAAGCATGTATAAAATGTGAAAGAAAAACATGGTTCAAAATTAAAAGTCAAAGTCAAAAATTTTCAGTTGTTTCATATTAAAAGGAAGTTACAACACATATTTACAAATACTTGTATTCATCCTCAGGAATATCCTAAACGCTTTCACCTTGTGATTTTTTACTGCTCTATTTATTGTGTCTTCAAACATTTTTTCATTTAGTAGATATACTATAAACAGTGTCCAAGCGTGTAGTAGCCATTCAGTTATACACTATTTCATCAACCATGCTGCCATACGAACCTCTTTTTCTTTTGTTAATAAATCACATTTCTGTTGTACTAGCTGCAATTCATCTTGGATTGACTGTAAATGATTAGCAAATAAAAACATATCATATTATTATGACACAAAACAGTTGACAACCTGTCATCAATCTCAAACTCACCATTGTTATGCGACATTGATTATCATATTTACAATGCAGATCATCTTGCGTTTTAAACAGTTCTTCAATTTCACTTTCTTGATGCTTGAAATAAGAAAACAGTTGGATTTAATAAACATCATTTGTAGATGGTAGGTGAAAAAATATTATTCCTAGGTGATTCTACTCCTTATCAAGTCCATGTGACATTCAGACTTAGCTGTTTCTCAAAACTGTTTGAGCATAAACAAAAATTGAAACTGTTGTAAATAATCATCAAAAGTTCACGGTGAATCATCTACAGAACACATCTCAAAATTTCATTTGAACTATATTTGTAATAGATACATACCATTTTTTCTTCATTCAATGTTTGTAACGTTTTGAATAGCTCTTGTATGCGAGATTCCTGCTTGGATATCGTTGTAGCATCTTCCTAAAAATTTTCATCAAAACAATCATTAATTTATTGAGAATCTAATCAGCTCACCATAGTGGCATGTTTCAATTCTGTGGCCTTCGACTTTTGTCAAACTTTCACTTTAGCAGCCACTGTGGACCTCAAATTGCAAAATACATTTCAGACTATTCCCCAAGACAAAAAAATAAAAATCAGAAATTCTACAGAGTTTGGTTTACATTCACTTAACTCAATCTAACAAAAAGTAAAACAGTTTTGTCTGCCTGCACTATGACCAACGAAATAAAACATGTATGTGTTTTGCTTATTAAAAATAATCATCTTTGTATAATTGCAATAATTGTGTTTGAATTTATTTGAGATTGAGAGGAACTGATTTTGGGATGAAGTTAATGTTAGTTTAAATCATTAAAACGATTACATTTACAAATGGTTTTTACCTCCTTCTTTTCCTCGGCTGCTTTAATTTGATCTTTAAGGGTTATTACTTGTTGAGTGGTTACATTTAAACTTTCTTGTACATGTTCAGTAGACATCTTGACTTCCTTATTTATAAGTAGAAGAAACAGGGATGTGAGAGCTATTCTGTGAGCTGTTTTATTGAGAATGGTATGGCGAATGCATTTAAATTTTAATTAATTGGAGATTTATCAAGAACTACAACTAAATCTTATAAAGATAGATTGCTGACTCAATTCTTTAAAAATAATCAATCAAGCATAAGATTAATTGGCAGGAATTGTTGAGTTTCCTCACATAATTTGGGCGGCTGAATTGTTTTTCTGTCTTCTATATATATTATTTTGGTAAAAACAAAAACAAACAAATCTTTACCTGACTTTTTGCAGTTATTTCCTCATTGTGTTCAGTGAGTTCATTAACTGTTTCACTAAGCTCATTATTAGCCATTTTTAACGATTCTAATTCAATCTGCGTTGACTCAAGTTCCTTAACAAAATTAAATGAAATGATTGACCAACAGCTTTGAGTTATAGTAAACAATAGCTATATGATCCAAATAGGGTCCAAACCTTTGTCGTTGTGGTCATCTTTTCTAATTGTACAGACAGCTCATTATTCTGATTTTCTAAACATTTAATTTCATCCTGTGATTTCTGTGCAACAAAATGGCAAAAATTAAAATTAATAATGTATTAAAGTTTGAAAGGAAATAGGCTCTCCAAGGCATTATTGAGAGATTGCTGTAACTTATTTTCCTGTTTCATACTTGTAGGATGAAGAATTGAATAGCAGTTGGATGTGTCAATTACTTGTTGCATGATTTAATTTAGAGAAGAATTGTCACACACACAGGTATAATTGCATCCCTGTCTAATACAATTGAGAACACCCTTTGATCAATTTTGCTTGGAAGATTTCTGTTTTATATATTTCTTGCACATACCGGGCGACTGATAAAGATTAAATTAAGAAGAACTAAATAGTATTTCATCATTGTGCTTGTTACTCTGAGGATGTGAATTGTGGCTTACATCCTTAAGGTAATAGCTAATAACGGTACGGCACTATCTGCTTGATCTTTTCCGCTGTGGCATACAAAAAAATCCCATATTGACAAATCGACAAAGTTGAAAGTGATTTCATATTGATGGGCAGTTACAATACCACAGTATCAATGATGTCATTTATAAAACCCACCTGTGTGAGCTCTTCCAATTTGGACTGCAATTCAGCTGATTTGGCATTTAACAACTGCTCAGATTCACTTCTCAGTACCTTCAATACAAAACCATAACAATCTTTGTTAATTAAGGTATTGAGTAAACATGGCAGTGATTTATATAGCCACTGCCACAGAGATTCAATTTCAAAATATCAAACTTTGCTGTGAAAGAACTGATGGAAATGAAACTGCCGTCCCATATCAGAAATGTTTTTAAGTTGAAACAAAAACCAAGTAATTCGTTACGAGATGTTTAAATACCATCCAACATTATCTGACATCATGCGACATGGTTAGGTAAGCAATAAGGTTTAATTGCATGTGAAAAAAATGAGCAGTATTGGTTGAAGAAGTCTTTTACTTTACTCCAGTCTTGAAAGAGATTCAAAGTCAAGCACAAAAATGCAATAAAAGTCTCCTTTCCTCAAATCTCCTCTTCTATAAATAACAACAGTCATTACAGGAACATCTAATTAGGAAATGAAAAGTGCAGACTGTATACCTGTAAAAGTGATACAGTTGATTTATAAGAGTTTTATCAATGCCCAATGTTTGTTTTAAACCATGATAGTTTATAAATCAGTCCTTTGCAAATAAGTTTATTTACAACTTTAAGGTTCTGAATAAATGATGATGATGATAAGTAATAAATCTGTAATGCTACATTCAAGGCATATCAAACATAAATTTACACAGTATTTTCAGTCTTATTTATCACCACGCAATATTGTCCGTCTTTTGTATGTGATGTCATCCAGATTATCATTTACTGTCATTGTTCTTCCAGTTATTATTGTTTACGTCATTGTCTGTGTGACTGTCATATTCTTTGTCATGTAAAATAAAATACTTTGTTACCTCTATCTTATTTTCCAAATCTCGATTTTCTTTTTCACTTTTTGACAATGAATTGATGTGCAGCTCTTCCATTTTCAACATTTCATTTTTCAATTCCTAAATTTATGAGATACAGCATTGTGTTATTTACATATGCTTGGTGTAATAATTGAGCAGAGTCAGGATTGAAAAGCGTGAATAGATTATCACCCTTATTTCATTCTTTGTAGTATCCATCTGTTTTGTTTTATCATCAATTTCATGTTTGAGATCGAAAACGGTTGTTTCCAAAAAGTTTTTAGTTTCACTCAATGTCTAAAAAGGGAGAACAAAAAGTAAGCAGTGTATACTATGGCATTCCATGAGTAGAACCTTACAGCCAAAAGTGTTCTACAAAGTACAGTACTAATTAATTTTAGAAATAAAACAAACCTTAAATGATTCATTTAATTTCTGATGAGTAAGTTGTAATTCTTCGTAAGAACTTCTTATCGTATTTCTATCCTCAATGATTTGGTCCATTTCAGTTTCAAGTTCCTTTGAAAAATAAACATAAATTGATACTTGATTTAAATAATGAACAAACAGAACAAGAAAATTGAAGATAAAACCTAAATAATCTTAAAAATGATAACAAATTGTACAAAGCAACCAAAGTCAACTACAATTGAGGTGAAATCAGTTTTTCAAAATCTTCACCCAATATGCAGCAATTCTGCCGGTATTATTTCTGAAAAATAACTTTTGAGATCTATTGGAGATTTCATATGATGAAACAGCTTTTCTACGTTGAGATTATGGATAGTCAGTTTTACAATTACGCAATTTTACAAATATAAATTATTATTTAAAATGACGCAATAGTTCCTTGCAATTTGATTGGTTGTTGACTGAGCAGAAAAACTGAAGAAAGGCATGCGGCATCTTTTGTAGTCAAGTAATCGAACGAGTCCCACAAATTTGATTGGTTGATTGAGCGTGAAAGAAGAAAAGTTGAAGTGCAAGCGGGAAGTTTGAGCCATATTTACTAACAGCCAAGTGAAGTCAATCCAAAATTCTTAAATTGTTAGAATAAGAAATTGTTTCTTGTTTGTTGACTTGGATTTTATAATAGTGGATTATTAAATTCAATGTAGATATTTTGCTACAGTTCATTTCAAAACAAAAGCGTGAACGCAAATGCAACCTTGGCTTTACATAATATATTTTAGAAAAGGGTTCATGCACTTGTTTTGTCGTGCTTCATTGCAATTTCCCAAATCGCAATCAAGCACGTCAAACCGTGCATGAACACTCAATTATCAAATAACTCATTGTATTTTGCTACCTGTTTGTTATAATCACTAGACTGACCTCTTTATTCATGCCTTCCATTTGCCTTTGTTCATCAAATGATCTTTGCAAATCATTACAGCGTAATAGTAATTGATCCCTTTCAACAATAACTTGTGAAAGTTCATTTGATAGTTCCTGAAAACAAAAAATTGCTGATTATTGCTATTTAGATTGCTATTCACAGAAGATATGATCCACAGCTCAACTACATTGAGAAGGAATGTGCTCATTGGACGGATTCCAACAACAGGATCTTACTATCTGCTTGTCCATATCATTGTACTCAACTGTCTGTATTATGATATTTCATTGAATCACATACCAACACATTATCTTTGGCTGTTTGTAACTCTGCAGTTAGATTTGATTCCATTTCATCAGTTTTGTTTACTTGAATTTCAATCTCTTTGACCAGATCACACTTTTCTAGTTCAACCTTCACAATCTGAGATTTAATCTCGGCAATTTCAACTTGTAAATTTTCAATCTCAACAAAGAGATTATCTCGTTTGATGCAAGTCTCCTAAGAAGAAAATAAATGTTAACCAAAATATCAACGTCGATCCATCCATGCTGATGTCATTCATAACCACAATCAGTACCATCTAATTCACCATATGTAAATTGTTACCAAGTTAACACGATATACACGATGGTGATAATTGAATTGGTCTGCCTATCAAGATTATTTGATAATAAACAAACCTCAAGTTGAAATGCAAGAGTGGATATCTCCTCAGTCTTAGAACTCTTTGATGCAAGTAATTCATCAAGCTGAAATTTCAAATCTTCTATATTTTTCTGATAGGTCTGAAACGCAAATGCACAATTCAATCAAACACCATACAAAATACATCTACAAATACAGCAAATGCCAGTAGCAGAAACTACAACAGAACTTGGCAGATAATGGCTGAAAACCTCTCTAATGGTCAGTATTAATTAACCAACATTTTACATCATGAAAATACACTCAGAGTGACACCTTGAATTGATAATCAAATTTTCAGGATGACCATGGTAACATATTATTTTAAACTCAAACATAAGTAAGGTCTGTCACTCTATTGTCTGAACCACCCCTTATTACAATAACCACAAGGCATTACAAACCTCATTGCTTTCCATTAGTTCTTTTCTTTCTTTATCAGCAAGGGTTAAGGCCTGTTCAAGTTCACTTTTTGCAACTGTCACACTATCTCTCTCTCCTTTGAAAATCTGAAACAAAGGCAGTATGATGTGCATGATGCAGAAGCGGGTATAAACATTGCCTAAATGGAAACACATTGAAGCTCTAAATAGCATATATACCTCCAACTGTTCATGAAGTTCTTTGTTTCGGGACTGCAGTTGAGCGACAAGATCTTCATCTAACTTTGGACTTGGCTGTCAGAAGTGGATAAATGGATTTAAACTTTAAACAAAAAGCCTAATTAAAGATATATGGTGTGGACGAAGCTGTTAGTATGAGGAGAAAAACAATTTTTTTCCACTGATACAAAATAAAAAAATTTACTCTTACAATTTGATATATAGGTTCAATCCCAAGGAAAGACCATGATTAAAAGACTTTCAATTATAATAATTAGTTTTCAAATTACTTTACCGTGCCTCTGTCATCATCGCCTTCAATTTCTGCATTCATCGATTTCAACTTATTTTTAAGTTTCTAAGATAAAAGATAGCAGCAAAAAACTACAAAAGACGTGGATAACATTTAGAAATTACTTACGTCATTTTCAGGTCATAGGAAAAGTGAGTTATTTACAAACTATTTACAAGCCACTTTAACCAACACTTTTAAATAGAAAACACAATAAAAACACCAGATACAAAAGAAGATATAATAACTATTTAATTTATTATACCAGAAATACTCTTCACTGGATTGAGTCACCCTGGAATTCTTATAATCAAAAGTAGAGTAAAAGGGTGTAGCAGTAACATCATTCATTATGATAGATAGCAAAAAGCATTTTCTTACACCGATCAAGTTCAAATGACAATTGTCAAAACACCTGAAGTGTTACCAGCAGAGTACGCTGGAGCATGTCAAAAAGTAACCGTCTTTCATGCCTGACCACTAATACAGGTGGTCTTATAGCTAGGTTTATTCCATTTGCACTTTATCGTTTTACCTTATTTGACTGTAGAAGACTCCGTTTGTCTTTGTTGATGTTTCTTAGAGATACTTGGATGTCATCCCTCTCTGATGCAATGGCACTCAACTGCTTTTTCAGTTCCTATGGTAACAGTGTAACATAGATACATGACATGCAAAGGAGTGGGTCACAGTATGATTACTGACACAGAGTAAAACATCTACTTCTTGCATACCTCTTCCAAGATGGCTGACTTTTCACACTTTCCCTTGGCAATTTTGTAGGATTTTAAAAACTTATCTCTTTCAACTTTTAGTTTTTGTAACTCATTTTGCAAACCCTTGGGATACAATAACAATAAAAGATGAGTTAATTGAGAATGTGTTTCAGATCTATCATCTCGATTGATAAATGATGTAAAATTTGTAAAATTGAAAGACCAAACAGAAACATTAACAACAAGATGAAAAATGCTAGCAAAAAATATCTGCTTCTCTATAATCAGTCATTCATAATTGAAAAACCATTCACCAAATGATCTTTTCAACTGAAATCATTTTGTGATACTCTAATTTCCAAAGTAGCTATTTAGTTTGGACAGTTCCTTATAAAAATTATAATTAAACCAATAACACACTTGTATGACTTTTTGAGATTCTTCTAGCTCAACATTGATCAAATCAGATTTCCCTTTCATAGATTCGTGAACCACGTCTGCGCTTTGAATTTTATGCAAAAGTTCCTGAAATCAGAAACAAATTGGAATATTAAAACAGCGTTTTCATTCAAAGTTACTTCAGTGATTTGAAAATGTGGTTTTCTTAAATTTTAAAGAAGGTTTGGCTTCTACTTTGTAATAAATACATTTTAAATACAACATGGAATACTCTTCATCAAGTAATCAACCTTTGTCAGCCTAAATAATTCCATCAAGCCTTGAAAACCTGGAAAAATACTAATGATTTAGAAATATAATGTTGCAAAACTCTTGATTCTGAGAAGGGCCTTAGTTAGCATATTTTACTCTCTGTAAATAATAATCAATACTAAATTTAACACCAAAAACAATAATCTGAACCAAAATGTTCTCAAATCAGTATCAATAAGTCTGTGAAGTTGAAAGGTTTTTAACCAAAACAGTAAAGTTAATCACAATCAGCCTCTTAACCTTAATCTTAATCTTCACCTTATTTTGCATCGTCAATTCAGATATTTGATCTGCGAGCATCTGCTTTTCTGTGACATGACTTTGTTCAAGGTCAGTTTGAGCAGACAACATACTTTCGCACATTACCTTCAGACACAAGAGTTAATAATAAATCATAACAAGATCATATATATAATTCGATTAAGTCAATGCTTGAATGCTTACTCTTTTCTCTTCTCCCAATTTGTCAATCTCAACTTCCCATTTTGTATTCAAATCGTTTTCAATCGTTTTTAGCTTTGCTTTCAGTTCATGCACTTTCTTTGTGGCTTGTTTGTTTGCACCGGCTTGCTTTTGCTGGTCATTATCTTGCTCACTCAGAGCTGCTTCAAGGGCATCTTTACATTTCTACAAAGGCAACAATACAAATAACTATCTGCAATATGAGTTGCTATGACTATTACAGTCTGGTAACAACTTTCTATGAATTCTTATGCGCACAATCAATCGATTCTGCTGATTCCCAGGTATTGTGCAGAAAAATTTGTTCTCCTCTTAAAGTTATTAGGTTGTAATTCACGAACCAGCAGCTGCCTTCAGATCGTCCTAGCATTTTGTTGCAATCATTACATTTTACTATCAAAGACATTGGCGTAGAGAGAGTAGCTAATATGATGTGTTGCACTTGATAGGGAGAATAGGAACTCTATCTACTAGCAAATACTTTGATGTTTTGTGTCTTTCCTTCACCAAAACAAATTGTGTTCGTGCCCTTACTGCATTGGATATTTGTGCTGTGTGATCGTCAAAGCATCAGAGGTACTAAGAATTATGGTCCAGCAAAAAATGTTGGAATTTTCATTGTACGGTTTTGTACATACAGTGCGCTAGTTGTAGTTAGCAAAATTCAGCCAATTATTCAGTGTGTTTAGAACAAAGTCATGTTGTTAGGTATTGAGTCAAAAATCAGAGTGTTTGTAAAGATTAAAGTCCAAACTCTGTCCACAGTTGTGACTACCATTTGAGAATGAAGTGGGAGAAACAATACATAGCATGGTCTGTTTTCTCCGTTTAAAGA
Organism: Haliclystus inabai; assembly: GCA_025505365.1. Classification (NCBI taxonomy): domain Eukaryota; kingdom Metazoa; phylum Cnidaria; class Staurozoa; order Stauromedusae; family Haliclystidae; genus Haliclystus; species Haliclystus inabai. The sequence goes on from JANVCG010053225.1 coordinate 39,333, forward strand.
GTCTAAAATGACCAGCAGCCTTGTTGCAAAAATGTTTGAAATCTGGGGCCAGATTTCAAACTCGTATTCATGAAGTGATGTCGAATCCATTGTTTCTCCAACTGTTAACAATGCCATTTCCGGAATAGAGCGTCATCACGTCAGCTGTGTTCACAACAAAAACAATACGAAGGCTGCTGGTCATTTATGACTCTTTAAAATCTCTAAAGCTTTTCAGTATTATCTCCAACTCAGAGTTCAACACCAAAATCAAATCAATATAGTAAGCAGGTAGCTACATACTCTGAATGTCAAATGATGATATGAAGCAGTCTTACCTTTGCTTCTAGAGATGTTGCGTTATGTGCTATTTCAGCTGTTCTCAGTTTTTCTTGCAGCTCAGCTGACATGGTGCTTAATTCAAATATCTCATTTTGTAATCTCTACAACAAAAATAGTTGGGGCTCAATCGCCAAACAATGAAATATACAACATGTACCTAGATATTGTGTTATAATAATTTTTCTTTCTGTTTGATAAAACAGGGCAAGCACGCTAAATAAATTTGATTATTGTATTTTTGATTGCTTTGAAACATTTATCCAAAATGTCTTATTTATATTGATAGCGTGGCATTCCTCACACACAAATATCTGCATCAGATTTCAAAACGAGAGCTGCGCTAACGGCGAGACTCACGGATGCTAAAAGAGCATTTGAAAGATAATTACCATAGTGACTAAATATACAGAGTTCTCCAGCTATTTTTGCAATTCGTTTATAAGGGAAAGCCTTAAATTGTAGAAGAAATTCAAAAATTGCATTTTTGATGCTGACTAATGAAGCTTTATGATGTAATTTCTCTATGATAACAAGACTACTAGCCTTTGCTTACTTTGATTCCAACAAGTATCACAACTTTCACCGTTGTAGTAACCCAGTTTTATACACCGTTCACCCGCAAAGCATTGTAAGGATTATCAGCCTGTATGCAGACACTTAGCTGCACATTCAAGTTTGCTCA
>JANVCG010053226.1:0-19478 GCA_025505365.1 Haliclystus inabai
GTATAGAACATTATTCAGACTAAAATATATGGAAACATATTCCATGGGGCTTAGCACTTTGATGTTCCACACAAATGTTATACAAGCAGCAGTTTAACAGATAATATTTAGGCATTGGAAGATTATTAGAAATCAAAAAGAGATATCTGCAATTTCACTCAAAAGTAGCTTCTAGAAGTGCATGTATCACCGAAAATGATGTTTTACTTATTTAGAACTTAATTTGTATCCGTAAATGATCTTACATAATTTTCTCAACAGCGAGACTTCTTCCGGGTTAAAATTTACAACTAAATCATCGATTTCGGCTTTGTTCGAGTGAGAGACACGAGCTTGAAAAGTCAAATGGAGTGTCGACGATTTGTTTCTTTGCCAACAATTTCGGTGCATTGCGTTTTACAATTGACATCACGTATTAGGTCATCTAATAATCAACTTTGTTCACGTTTTGACGTTTTGTAGATTTGGAGATACTGACCATCAAATATTGAAATAATTGTGTTTTCAGAAATTTCAGACAACAATAATTGAGGGCTTATCTGATGTGTTGAGAGGAATTTTGCTAGAGCAAACCCCTGTGAGATGAGCACTCCATTGTTGGTCTTTGAAGTTCCTGAAAATGTTATATCGTTTCGATCTTTGAATGCAATATTTTTATGATTCAGCTTCTTTAAAATTGAAGTAAAATTAATGTAAAATCTACTGTTAACTTAAAAAAACCATTTCTGGAGGCTATTTTGAAAACACAATGCGTTTGAAAGGGTTAAAAACAAAAAAACAAAAACGTTTACTGCTTCTCTCCTTAAAAACTCTCTTGTTTTGAAAAATTCATGTTCAGCCCACTAAGCAGCAAAATATGCATTTTCAACATCAAATTTGACCAGGATAGAACCGCGCAGTTTAAAAATGATTTGATTTGAGATTTTAGACAAATGACAGATAGAAATTGAGTTCAACTACTGGTGAAATAACGTTTTTGGTGATATATGCACTTCAAGTAAATAGTTAAAAGGCTCCAAAATGTTTTTGTTAGGAGATGAAGGATATGTCAAACTTTTGTAAGCTGATACTGGCTAAAGTGACACAGAGCCTTTATTTACATAATTCGATTATAGAGTATGTACACATAGCAATCCTATTGATTATGGAGGGATTATACTTCGTCGACAGACAATGCGGAATGAAAATGTGATCTCTACACTCAATTTGCTGTGCTCTGAATCCACTGTGGAACTCAAATTATTGGATGAATGAATTAGCAATATTTCTGTATATGTTGCAAGCTAAATTGTTATTGTCTGATGCCTAAAGATATATGCAACCTAAAAATAACTTACAGAGTGGATGGTTCCCTCTGAGGCGAAACAAAGTGACAATACATCAGGGAATTCCAGTTTGGCTTTATAATCTTCCGTGATGGTCTTCGTCCATTCCGTGCTACTCCAATTTTGATATCTGTTAATAAACGCAGAAATTATGCCACTAAATTAGTTTGTTACAGGAAACAACCAAGTCATTGAAATCAACATCTGCAAAAAGAGATTCACTCTCTTTATACATTAGTCCATTCAAAATATGAAGTTAACTATTTTCAGACCCTCGTTAATGTGATTCTTATTGGCACTTCAAGCAATATCTGTTTGGTGCTGGCAATAATTGAGATTCTCATACAAACACGAATTGATTCATCTTTATTCGCTTGGTATTACACCAGAAACAAGAACAATATTATAAGCAAGATGATCGCCAAGTAGACAAAATACAAATACGTACTGAAGAGAATTCCAAGAAATACATATCAATAGTTTTATTAAGATTTGTACAAACTGAGAATTTGAATGACACATTTTAGAAGCTATCTTAGCAACTTATGACTACATCGTATAACAAGACAAACTGTAATTTATATAAATTATTATTGTAATTTTGTATTGGCACTTGGTATTATTCAAGCAAATACAAATCTCCTATTAATTGCTTAGTGAGTATCGCATTTTCCAGCTAAATAAGGATTCTCTGCTTCTTGAATTATGCAAAAATTAGTCCCTACACTAGCAAAAAAGAAGCAGAAAAAGGCACAAGAAACGTGGAGTCCTTATTGGCATGTTGACATATTATGGCACCAAACCAATTCGTACCCGTTGGCTATTTACATTTAGTTTTTAGAGATTGCATGATGCGCAATCAATATTTATTTTATCCCGTTATCCTGAGAGGAAGCATAGCATTAGTTTGTTTCTAGAGAACATGGTTTTCAAAAAGCTAGCATAAAGCACCTTGCAGCTGATTGTTTTTATACAATCTCTATATCCTTCCATATAAATGCTACTATCCCTCTGTACGTACATATTCATGATAAATCAGGTAAAACTCTTTCAGTTCCCCCATTTAACACTCAAAAAGCAAATCATTCAATATTTTCTTATCCAATTTAGGTTCCAAATTACATTTCAATCGAATATGTTTCGTATGCTTTCCCTATTGAAAGAAAACATGCATTTTTCAGTTTTTCGGTTTCACATTGCATTCTTTCAAAAGTTTATTGAAACATATTTTTGGGATTCCCCGTATTTGATTGTCACGCTGTCGATATGTTATGTAATTGTTAGGCTTGGGCCAAACGAAAGAACATTTCACCAAACATTCACTGAACACGCATGTTCGATGAAAATGTTCGCTCGTTTGGCAAGACGTGTTCCCCAAACAAACTCTTTTTGCCATGCTCGACGAACAAACTACAATGTTTGATGGAGAGCAAAACTTTTTTATGTTCGACGAAAAGGAAAGCGTCAAAACACTGAGGTGCTACATTTTATGCCGTGTAAGACTCTCTTTTTATAAGGTTTTCACTTGCATTCTGACTGACCAATGTGAATTTGAATTTATTTGCTATTGATTTACTACCATCTATTCTCTTATTATGACTACATGTAACTCGCTGCTTGTACAGTATAGCATTTGTTTCCGAGTTTCATCAATTTGAATCTACTTTTTATTGAAGTCTGCATTTTCAAAGTTACGATAAGTTTGGTCCAGAGGGCCAAGATAGATTCACTTTTTTTAGTTCATCCATTCAAGATATGCAGGGTGATTATGATAAGCAAGTAAGTTGTGCCTGCTCTCATTTATACTGTAGAATCGACAGTGAGGCACGTCAAACTTCGACATCATATTTCTTTATGATAGCTTATATTCATCCAACATGGTGTTCACGATTAGCCACCCCCACCGAACATGAAATGTTCGTCGAACATCGCCAACCGTGACGTATCGATGTTCGATGAACAATGTTCGTTCGTTTAGCTTGAGGTATTTTTTCATGGTGGTATTTTTTATCACTCTTTCGAACCATAAAGTGAATGACGAAATTCGAAAGCCAAATCAAAATGATGAATACTCCCGTTTATAAATTTCAATTTCTCCAGGCAATCAATGATAATAAGCATTTATGTAATACACATATTTTCACAAGACAAAAAAGACGCTGTAGTACTAGATCTACTTCTAAATTTACGCTATTTTATTGGGTTGTACGGACGGGCATGGGGGTTGCAAATCAAATCCAATAAACGCATGTCATTGGATTTGTCATGAACTGGAGCTGCCCAAAGGCTACTTAATTTTTCGTTACAGTAATTTTTGATGTAATACAACGCATTAACAGTTTCTTCTTCACTAATGGGAGTATTTATGCTCTTTCTTACGGATGAAGATTTTCACACCCTTATGCTAGGATCATCATCATGCAGCAAAATTAAATGCAAGTAGAACAAACTCTTCTTCCGTAATCGTCTTTCTATTTTTAAAGGCATAAAAAAAACAGAGAAAATGACATAAAAATTAGGGCCGTAAGCTTGATTATGCAAAGAAAAGTCTGTCGGCATCCCCTTGTTTAAAGTGTGGTATTTCACTTAAACATCCTTATTGTTGATAATCAGGAAGGCAAAATTGAGGCATCATGCACGCTTTGACCTGCTTCATGGTGATTTTCCTGCAGGAGTGATGTTGGAAGACAGGAGTGAAACGATATGAATATGCGAGCTGTAGGCTTCAAAAATCACGAGTGCAGGGATTTAGGAGTAATTATATATTCAGTCAATCAAGTCAGATAAAATAAATTGAAAAAAAAACTTTGATCCTTTCTATTGTCAATATAAAAGTCGACTCTTGAAACTGAGAATTGACTGTCGTTTTAATCTAGCTAATTGCATCACCGAATAATTCCTAAAGACGTTGTAGGTATCAAAAACACAACTAGCATCTCAACTTTAGTTTGACGGTCACGATTAGTCAAAAGTCAAAACCACCCATTGTTACACCATCGTGTCGGTTGAAAATTCGCTTTACATACTGCTTTTTAACCCATATGGATCAAATGGCAAGGAACATTAATGGAAATCATTTTTATGTAAATTAGCAAACAATGCAGGCAACCCATATACCATGTAAAGTCAGGCTTTTGAGACGGAATCTATAGGTGAGAGGGTTAAATATATTTACCAAATGTTTTGACCATGACAATATTTAGAAGAAATGACAATTACCCAGCTCATGAAATGGTAGCTTTTGTCATTAATCTTTCATCAGTGTAATTATTATATTTGTACGCGCAGCATACATCAATCATAGCAAGAGATTCAAATTATTTAATCAATATTAAACGTAAAAAATAACGAAGAAAATCTAATTATATCCCATTGAGGAAGTAAGTTTTATTCTGAAAAAAACTATGATCACTCTTTTTCCCAAAAAGTTGTTTGACTACATTTTATAATACAAATCTCTTTTGTCTGGATGTTGCAAGTAATTGTGAAAGGTAATTATAGATGAAGCATATGCTTGAAGCATTAAAGTTGAAGCCTGAGGAAATGGCGTGCTTCTATGGAAAATCTGCGCTTGTTCTAGCTCTCTTTGATGATGTCAGATGAATTTGTAGCCAATCAAGATTTGTGTCAAAAACCAAACAGTCTTCCGTTTTATATATTGTTATGTAAACACTCTGGGTGCTATGAGACACTCAAAAGGCTAAATTCACTTAACTGTCGGCGCTTGGGTCTTTAGACACTTAACGGTGGACCATTTTCTAGTTATTAAGGAAAAGTCACTTGAGAATGACTGACGTCAATTTGTTGAGATGGTAAAGTAATTTTGTTTTCCTGTAGCATATTAATTTGTACAGCAGTATTCACCAAGAAGGATCCAATAAAAATAGCTATACATTAAATTCGTTTTCTAATAAATATTTTTAGATGTCGTAGCTGTTAGTTAATTCATTAAAATATGACAGGCTGAAAAAGGCAAGTGAACTTACATATAGCCGATTACATACATAGAAGATAGAAATTGAAATGAATAAATTATGTCATACTAGTTCGAACTTGGAAAATGTTGAATTGCGTTACAGGTGTTACATATTTGTCAAATCGTGCTTAATCAGATACTATTTGAAAGTTTGCAATGTTTTTTATAGCAAAATATATTCTGGTAGACTGATTTACCAAGGAATGACGCAATTATTTTACTGGTAGCGGCTTAGATTTGATTTGCCTAAGAATTTCGATTTTTACCTCCTAGAGTTGCCATGCATGATGTATTTGTTGCCCTCAAAGTGAGCGATCTCCTACAGTTGAAGATAAACTAAACCATAAATGGTCTTCTATAGCATTATTAAATATTTCCTAATTCGATGCAATTCAAGGAGTCAAATTCAAGATACTGTAATATTTCTGCATAAGTGTGACCATGATACTTTGCATGGCAAATATATCGGGTAAAAGTTCGCCTGATTTTTTCTATCATTTTAAATTTTTATCAGGTACGGAAACCATACTGGTGATGCTGTCTCGAGGAGTGGTCACACATATATGTAAATAAGCATATTTGCTTGTGAAGATCTTTCAAATAAGATATGATCTAGATTTGGCTTTTTGTTGGAATCATTGCTCAGTGCAAAGAAGATTTTAAATTTTGAGTGAATAAAACTCCTGAGTCATTGGTTTACTCTCCTTATTTCTATAGCTTGTTGCGAATATGATTCAATGGTAATTTTAGCATTACCGATTGAAAATACGCAACACTTTTCAAAAACAAGTCTTGGATGCGAACTTTGAGCCAAGGTAACAATTTTGTTCAATGATTTTTGTAAGTTACCATTGGAATCTTTTCTTCAAGAAAAAATCTTGGCATCATCTGCAAATAGCTTTACCTGGCATTTATCTTCAATGCAATTGGCAATATCTTAAATAAATACAATGAATAGCAACGGACCCAGAACAGGGACTTAATAATTGCAATAATTTTGTTTTTTAAAATATAAAATTGATTCATTCGGTTCGATATTTTGGATTCCATCACTTTGCATGATTTACAGGTTAAAGATATGTAGGCCGGTAGTGTTGACAAAAAGTGTTAATTTGCCTTCCTTAAAAATTGGAATAACGAACTCAGTCTTCCTATTTGTTTGAAGCTAACCATGCAGTAAGCATTGAAGAATCATATAATAAGGATAATTGTAAAGTAATATCCTTAGCAAGCATTTTGAGAAAGATGCCGCTATATCGACCTGTTGTGGGAATTCAGGATGCTTCCATCGGCTTGTTTGAAAACACTTGCAAAATATTTATTGCAAAGTGCGACCTTCTCATGTAAATCCATTACTCTCTCTCCTAAACCATTCTGCATAGCAGGTATTGAAGGATGGGATCGTAATTTACTGTTTTTCAAAGAAGTGAATTTGAGAAAGAGATACTTCCCTTATGGCATTGAATATTGAACCTTCTTACCTCAACTTCTTACTATTTAGATAGACGTTTAAAAGTGATATTTGATCAAATTGATCTGGCTTGTACAATGGAATTTCAGTAGGCTAGACGTTTTTCAGAGCTTGTTTGTGGGTACTTGAAATTTTTATGCTTGAATATTGGAACAACACAATAAATACAGTAATGCAAAATGTCCGTAAGCACGTTGCAAAAAGATTAAAACAACACCATGGCAATTTATTGATAATTGTAACCAGTTAATATCCTTTAAGAGAGTAGAAATTGTATGATAATCTTCTATTATTTGTAAACATATGAAGATGTTACTCACCCTGGATTGTTGGGTCGGAATTCTTTTGAAACTCCAATCTCTAGAGATTTACATGAAGAGAAGTCTTTGGCTGGATAATACATTAAAAAGTTCAAACACATCTCGTTCTTGGTTGCTAAGCCACCCTGAAAAACGTTAGAAATTTTGCAATCTCAGAACAATAATCGGTATGATATCAAATTATAAAAGTGAGGGCAAGGCGTAGAAGATAAATATTTCTTGTAGGAAATAATTTAAATAATAGAATTGCAAGATTTTATTCACTTGTACCAATAGCAGAGAAATATCGATAGTAACTTGATCGTTATACGAAATCAATTGGTCAAGTCCGACTAAATTTATACAAAATCTATTTGTATTTTTACATTGAAACATCTATACAAGATGCAGCAGAAACCGTGTAATTAGATCAGAGCTAACATTCAAATTGTTGCTGGTCCATCACTCGGACCCAACTCCATGGATAAAATATAATGTTATCCAAACACAAGCAAAGACATCGAGCCCTTGGGTACGCAGGTGGAGCTAGTATGGTTATGAAATCTCTGATTAAATTCAGGGAAATGGGCAAGCGTTATTCCATATACTTAGCAATTATGACTCCGAATTAACTGTCAACCTTTTCTGTTATGTCAAAAAGGCATCGGCTGATATTGCAAGCCCTTCTGGCTGTTGTGCTTGTACAATGCTTTGATTTATTGTATCCAGCGCGTATTCTAGCATTACTGCGACCCATGATCAAGACTCGGATGGATTGTTTCAGAAACGTGTTGTTGACCAAACTCTGGACTATGTCTCTAAACTGCTTCCACTCTCGCAACAGTATCGATCTAGTAATGGATGTTTAGGCTCACATATCATTGCGTGCTCTCTTGGTGCTAAACGTTCCACATAAAATTTCTAAAGGTTTTAAAGATTTTAACATGGAGGCTATGAATCAAATTACAATAAACATATAAACACTCGAAAACAATCGTAAGATACTTTCTACTTCAGATTCATGCTATTCCCGCATGGGGCTGTATTTCAAATCTAGTCCTGCAAAACAAATGTTAATGTCTTTGTGAACAGGGAGGGCAATAAGGTAGGTCAGAGGCAGTTTTTGTTTATCATCTACCATCAGACAACTTAAATCTGTAAATTTTTATAGGACTTATTACTTAGCCCAAGCTTCTTGGGTCTGAGGCAAAGCATTGCTGTGTTAGGTAATTTAAGAATACTTTGGTTTAAAAACAAAGTGATCAATTGGACAGATAGAATCACAGCTTTTAAATATTTTACTTTGCTGTCTTCACCTTATTACAATTCACAATGCATGGCAATCTTCTGTGTCCTTTCATTTCAAGTGCATTCATGAGTTACGAAAAGAGTTTAATCACACAATTACGATTGTCGAGCATTTTCAGCCATTATTGTTTGTCTATTAGTTTGCTATTCCTTAAGTTTATTTATGTACACATAGCTCTGTGGATATAGTACTGTATTAAATTGTCACTGATTTCAATATCTCCTTGTTGATATTTGTAGGTGAACTTTTAACACTATTCAACATTAATTGGACAAATGAACTGCTTATAAATTTCAATACAGTAATAGATTGCAAAATTAAATGACTACTTTTAGTCAATTCGTCAAAAGCTTTGTCAATAAAATGGAAGTATTTCACTATAAACATTGTATTAAAGTGACCAAATGTAGTCAAGTGAAATTTAACTTTGTATTTTAATTTTTTAGCTAATTATCTGTTGAATTGACTGTGATAAAATAAATTCTGATTCTACATCAAACCGTTTCACTTCTGTGTATGCTATGTAATCTGTCTATGCCAGCCTACTGGTCACAGGGCGGATCAGTTCAAAAGAGAAAAGCGAAAAAAACTGTACTTTTAAGGGGGCCTAAGATCAAGCCCCCAGCAGGACCCTAGGGGTCCACATAAGTGTAGAATGATCGGGACCATCAGGCCCCCATCCAGCTCTTTAGTTATTAACTACTCTGGGACATCAGAATCCGAAATGCGGAATTTCATAGTTAATTGCAAAATGGCGCTGAAACTTCTTTTTTAATGAAATGAAGTGGTATAACCGAGATTAAAATATAAATTTCACAGTTAACAAATAGAATTATAGGAGGAGTGAGTAAAAAATCATGAAGAGGATCAAGAAGAGGAGAAGCGGTGAATTTGTCCTCTGTCTGCCAGAGACAAGTCTTGATAGATGCGCACAATGAATTGAATCTAATCAGCTGCATTCACAAAAAGTTTGACCACGGGTTTTGACTGCTCATCTATTTGGCTTCAGAGAAGATGAAACATGAATCATTGATACTGGAAAAATATATGTCTATTACTATCTCTGGCATGACATAGTTGTCTTGCGCATTTGGGTGATTTTCCATCGCTTGCAAAGTTCAACTTGATCTAGCTGTAATGACGTATCAGTCCCTTATGGCTCACTGAAACGCATTACTGCTGATGTATAAACAGTGAATAAGTTGCTTGTGAGTCAGATGAGAAGATGATCTATCATTCAACTCTCTTGAGTGTCTCTAGATGATGTCTCTCAAGGCTAATGGCTGCAATACTTTTGTTGCCAAATAATATTGAAGTACAATTATACTAATCATGAACTGAGATTTCACAGTTATGGTATAAAATCACATACTGGTAGATTGGATTGAACATTAATTTTGGTGAAATTTCATGTCTTTGCAGCTGAATTTGGATAGAAAATTACTCTTGTTACATTTTAACATCATCTTTCAATTCAGCTTTGGAAGATGCTGTACTGGCTATATAATCTAACCAATCGTAATAATTTCTCCTTTGTAAAATAACAATTAATAGCAATGAAACAGTATTTGCATGGTTTGCATGGCTTCACCCCATCCATGGCTTCATCTCTGTTGGTGGGGGGGGGGTGTACTTCCATATTACTTGCTATACAGGAATATGACCCAAAAAATTCTCTAGCAATCGTTCAGAAGTCAAGAATTCATGATACGTTAATGAATGATTCAACACAGTTTTCTACTCACCAAGACAGTCTTGACTCTATCACTTGTGTCGTAAACACAGGAAGTGACCAATTCGTCTCCCTATTTGTATAGAAGAAGTTATAGTGCACATCTCGGCTGGAGGATTTTTGGATAGAGCTATAGTTTTTACTCTTATATATTTATGTTAATTTGATCATCCATTTCCATATTTGAGCAAAATTTTTAATAAGAATTAGTTGTACCAATTAGCTCAAAGTTACGAGAAAGATGTACAAATGCCACTATTTAGTTCTATTCAAATCCGCCATAATCCTATAGCCCAAATATGCATTTAACCCTTGTTTCTAACATTGGATCTAGAATATATTTTCTTCAAATTTTCAATGCTATTAAATGAATGGTGGTCAATCTGTTAAGCATAAAATCATTCCTAATTTATCAAGTAAAAAAATATCCATCTAGCACCTCTAATTTATTTTTTAAAATGCTAATTACATTCAAAGTTTTCTCTTCTCAGTAATAATTGTAATGATCAGGTGATCGCTGTGGCTAAAGTATAAAAGCCTATGCCAAGAGCTGTTTCGCAACACTCGCCCTTTGGTCACTAACTATTATCTGAACACATTTGAGCCAATAGTGACAACTTGTGATAATATGTTGCAAAATAGGTGTCCGAAATAATTTATGTGCATTTCCAAGCACAGCTTCTATTTAACATTTTATCAAATTTCTAATCATTCAAAACTCTCACCGCTTTCATTTCGACTTCTTCTTCCAACAATAACAGTTGCTGTAATTTTAAAATTATTGCTTTATTAGACCATCAAAATTGCTTGTACATAACAAGACTGAGAAAAATATTACTAATCATGAATCACGTTAGATATCGTAATATTTTCACGGTGGTATTTTGTGCTCGGCCGCATTTTTCACAATCTTTCACAAAACTTTACATTTTTGAAAAATAGCTGTTACTTTGTAATCGGTGAAGGCAAGATATCACAATGAACCACAATAGAGAAAATATTTTCTTACCTTATTGAAAACCAAACAAATTATACATATTTAACACCATCAACTATTGAATAATGCAAATCTAATAACAAAATCTCTGGCTGATGTCAATAAAATCCTTAAAATTCAGTGTTTCCCGAGCCTCTTGTCAACAATTTAGTGGGAAAAAGAAAAGATTTTCTTCGAGCAGAATTATGTCCAAATATTTTTTTTTGCTATTTTGAGATTTTCTTACATCAGTCTGAAAACATTTTCCGGGGGTAACATCAGGGTAAAAGTTATGTCGTTTTTGTTATTTACTTCTTGCTGTAACAGTGTAAATGGTATTTGATAAGGTAAGATAATATTTTTGTCCTTTTAGAACATTTGAAAACATGAAATTATCTATCTTGGTTCATTATTATACCTTGGTGAAGGTAAACAGACCATTAACCATGGTAGAAATATATTTTACACGTTTGTATTTGAATGAGGACCATTCAATTTGAAGGAAATTTGACCAAAATACTCTTTCATCTTTGTTATGTTGACATTTTTGAAAGATTTATTGGACAAGGATGCTGCTATTTCGTAGCTGTACTTTATTGGTGATAGTACATAATAACCAATCTAGATTTGACAACAATGCTTTGTCAAGGACAAATGATCAAAGTAATGAACCACACCCAGAATTGATTAAACTTTTTGCTTGCTATACAAAAGGAAGCTAGCTATTTGCCTATCAACTGAACTATGTTTGTTTCTTGTAAGGAAGTGCGGCGAAGAGGAAACAGAAACACAGGATAGCATATAGTCTGGTTCCAATAAACACTGAATTAGTATTCTGATATAAAACACACTTGTCAAACAACCTGTCACATTGTTATGGTATATTCGTTGAGGATTAATCAATCTTCATTTGAGCAATCCTTTGATCTTAGTTCAAAAATCAGCACATAACTTGTGAAAGCGCCAGCCTCCAACCTATCTTTTCTAAAGTCAGGGAGACGATATTTTTGGTTTCTAAAATAGCAGAAAAGACGACATTTAGCCTTGGCTTATTATAATATCTTGACATCACGTACCAGAAGCATACGATTCTAACATTTTTAAAGCAAAGACAGTATATTTTTGGACTGGACCGAACCAAACATAGTGTAGACTGTGATCTCACTCGCTTTCATTATGAATCATTTCACACCTGAAAATTGAAATCGTAACTTTCTTCGTTCATTATTTTCGCTTTCTCATTCCCATTTCTGAATAGTGAGGTAAATATTTTTCTTCCAGCCAAGTGTGCATGAGGCAGAGATGCAAATATATGAATTGAATCGCCGGTTGGTGAATTAAGTTTCTATTGGAGGAAAAGTTGAGCATGATTAATTGATTATTTCCCTATTAAAGGCAGCAATTAATATTTACGTACGAGAAATTGGAATTATTTATCAGAATGTTTTGTTATGTATGTACTCACAGAAGAACATAAAGACGTACAATAGCCAGTTGACATCCATTCTTTTTGGCCCGGTGGTATAATCAAATTTTCATCAATCGAAACTCCTGTATCAAACAACCCGGCATCGTGCTGTCGTAAATTGTCAGTGTAATGTAATCGTAGACCAGAACTATCCACGTAATCTGTCAAAATGTAAAATAATAGAATTTTGTTATGGTAATGAACATGTATATTACAGAAATATCTCTAAATATTCACTATACTTCAAAGCACCTCTGCGGCTTGATGATCGTTTACTTATTTCGTCCAAGAGTTATGTTGAAAAAATGGCAACAAGCAACTTCTTATCCTGGCTGCCTTGACAAAAAATATTATAGTGTGATTCCAATTTTGCCTAATCGCTCAACAGTTGATTGGGGTTCATGCTCTGGTCAGAGTATCTTGAACAGGGCTCTCAAGTTACCGCCTCAAGACGCAACAAAATAATAGCAGCAAATGTCATTCTCAAGTGTCAGCTTCAGGCTGAAAGTTGAGACTATTGATATCATGGAATCAAAATATTTTTATTGTGTCGTTCTAGACAGAGAATACGCGTGGATAATTTCAAATAGAAGTGAATATATTTGAACACATCTTTGCACTTCTAAAGTATAGTCAGATGATTTTTAATTGCATAATAATCACATCACAAAGAGAATGTAACTATAGAATGTAAATTATAGAATGTAAATTATACAATGTAAATATATAAAATGTATAGATAATACTAACAAATATCAACTAAGTTAGCATTCTTCTAATTTACGATTAAGCTCTATTTAAACTGTAGAGGATTAAGGGCTTGCTGCAATTCAAGCAGAGTGCCTTTAAGACAGCTCCCACAGTATCTCATCAATAGAAGATGCTACTTCAGAAGACTCAGAGTCCACTGGGAAATCAGAAAGAGAAAATTTGAAAATTTATTCCAGAAGAAAAGAACGATGTTGTCAATTTTATTACCTTTTGGAATAATGCATTAAATTAAATTTGGCGTATGCGTCGACGATGGCTGGAGAAAACTATAATTTGTGAAAAAACCATCCACAAACGGGATTCTAATATTTCACCCTAGGAGAATATCTGCTTGGGATTGTCCCCTGCACAATACATAGAGTTAAAGTTCGGTAAGAAAACATTTCAAATGATGCATGCAAGGCATTGTACTGCGCCTTCAGTGTACGTTTGATTGTTTGAATGCATGCTCAGCCCTATCATTTGAAAGTGGAAAATAAATTGATGCCCAACCTTTTCTTGGAACCCGAACGTTAATGCAATTGAACGTTTTTTTTTATTGATAAACCCCTTTGTGATATCTGAAACAAAACTTTGACGGATGTAAAAGCGAGAAAGGTCATTGCCGACTAATATTTTATCACTTTGTATGTGGTCCAATTTGGACATCTACTGAAGCTACTTCAAGCAATTCACTACGAATGTCTGTAACATTCAGAATTATTCCAATTTTTTTAATGTGCACAAAATGCATGTGAAGACGTTTCCAAGGGGCAGCTTCTAGCCATGTTTTCGGGAAGAAGGGTCGTAGTGCACAGCAGGAGATCAGTTTGAAACAAAATTCTCAACGTTTTTGAATATCGCTCGAGGTATGATAGATTCTCAATGTCATGTGAAATAACCAAAATCATGTTGGAACTAAAAATGTGTACGCGTGCTTATTACACAAGAATTTGTAGGGGAGAGTTAATTTCGAAAGATTAATCGAATAAGCGTTACATTCGACATATTACTCAAGGTACAAAACGAAGTTTCAACAGCTAACCAAAACATTTAAAAAATCATCTAGTAACCTTGGAGATGCTATCGTCCCGACATATTGTCGTGAACTATTGTACCGAGCGTTTGCCTATTGTTGCGGCCTAATACGTCACAATCTAAGACATCACAAATTATCTTTGTACGATCGGTTAAGAGCGTAATAGAGTTCAAAACGTCAACTAAAAATTGTGATTATGATTGACAATTTGATGACAAAACGTTTACAAAATATGGGAATTTGATCGACATCAATATGAAATTAAGAAAGACTCTGAGTTTTTCAATTCTGTTTCTAAAATGACGTGGTGATTCCTTGGAATCTGATTGGTTGTTTAACGTGCACGCTTTTCACGATGAGGTCACAGAAATTATGAACCAAAGTGATGCAAAATTAAAACAAATAAATTCATGTGCAAAATTTCATATTCTAAGCTTTACTCGAAGGTTCTCAAATGCATGGAAGAAATGCTTCCAAACACAATTAGGAACCGAGAAGCTTTCAAACTCAAAACACTAATTTGTGCTTGACAGAGATCCTCAAAGATTTTTGTTCTGTAGGATAATAATTTGGCAATTCCACAATCAGATCCGTAGATGTTGTTAATTGACATGATAATAGTCAAACCTCTTCAAATTTATTAAATTCTCGGGTAAGATAAATAATGTCAGTCTGCATATAGTTGAAATTGCTTCACGGCTCCTATGAGAATCTAAATTGTTTTTCTATTTGACGTAATTTCCCGTTGGTCACTTTGTGTAGGCTTTCAACAACAACAAAAATAATAGTTGGGGCAAAAAGTGAACATTGGTTTTTGATCACACGTACTTGATTACCGATTATCATGCGATTGAAAAACGTCAGCGTAATTGTATGGATCTGTCTTCGAAGATTTTTTGTTGAAAAGTCTACGCTTTTTAAGGGAAAATGAAGCAAATCGGGAGATAAACACCTTGTTTTTGAATAACTCATTTTAGATAAGCGTCGATGCACGGTTTTAGCGTGTTTCATCGCATTTACCTGCACTCATGAAGTTGGTAGACACTCGAGAAGGTAGAAGAAACTCGCATGCAGCTCGTTTATTCATTACGCTCCACGCATGTCTCCCAGCATCACTCATGCAGGTAAAACTCGATGAAGCACGCCAGACCGTGCGTCAGCCCTTTATTCAAATATTTTGATATACTGCAGAGCTATATTGTTTACCAATAAATCCAACTGTCAAAACATTAAAAGCATTACGACAAAAATGCCCACATCAAGACCCTCAAATGCAATTTAACTGACAATGCATTAAAAAGAATTTAGATTTTCATAGAAAAGAGAGCACGAATGAAGGCTTACTACTGAGTTACTGCTTCACTAGCCATATTATGCGATCCATACGTGAGCCATTATGTAATCGTAGGTCATTAGCTTTCTTTAGAACTGTTGAAGTTGGTACAAATCTTTCAGTGAGATATAGCTACATGTAGAACCGCCATCGAGAGAAAATTCTGCCAGGATATTGTTGATGAGCATACTGGCATAAATTTGGCCACTATTATGGGATGTCTTTGCCACCTTTGAAACTACGTCAATCGTGTTATCATCGTTATTATAACTCTCCCACTCAGAAATATCATCTTTACAGCTCTTACGTGTTTACTGACATAAGCATTGTTAGCACCACAGTTGCCATTTCACATGCACAATTTTTCATAATGCCCAACAGTGCCGCATTTCCAGCATTCTGCTGCTCACTGTCATAAATGCAGAGCTATATATAATAGCATGCTAAAAATCGAACATTCATGTCTGCTACTCAGAGTTTCACTTGGAGGCGATCATCAGGCAATCTAATCTGTGAAAACTTCAGGCTATACCTCAAATTCCAAACAATTAGTATTGAAGAAAGAAGTTATCATCCTACCCCAGAACCCTATCGATGACAAGGACCTATTGAAGTTAAAAATTTTCAATCTTTCTTATCTTCCAATGCCATAAACAGCTATCCGGATTTCTTTAAGAAGTTATAGGCTAAGACAGTAGCAATTTACAAAAGGTATATTTTCCACAGTACAGTGCCAAAACGTAGCAACAAAGAATAATGCTAAAAGAAATATTATAACAAAAACGTGAACAATTTCTGTGAACTATGCATTTCATACTAACCATTTCGTCTAGATGGATTATCATAATGAATTTCCATTACAACGTAAGTAACTGAGCCACCAATAGGAAGACCAACATTTTCTGGCATCGTGAAGCCCTAAGTTGAAAATTCAATCAAAATATAATTAAAACTTACTCTAAAATCAAATACATGTTTAATTAAATGTCATATCCAGTAGGTGTCACTCCCTGGTAGCTCAGATTTTTTGTTCAAATGCAGCAGTTTTAGAAAAATTAGCTTATCTGCACCATAGTAATATCAACAAATTTGAAACGGAATTTAAAGAGAAAGCATGTAAAACCATTTAACATGACCAGCAGCTTTTGTCTTGTTTTGTTTTCATGTCGGTGTTTATAGAGGGCAACACTTACAAACCTGACGTCACTGCTCTCATTCAGTTCAAGGTTCAGCAGGAATAAGCGTTGAATGAATTTTCAATGATCATTTGTTGGTTTTAGATACAATTATATTCAATATAAATTTTAACATCAATTTCCACATATAACATACATATTCGGCTTTAACACACTTTTGAAAAAGACCCTGCCTAAACATCGAGATGTCATTCGAAGGCGAATTTAAAGCATGCAGTCAGGTAAAAATGGCTTCAAAACAAATAATAATACATTTTCAAAACTACAGCAAATGAAAATTTATTTCCAATTAATTCAATATATGGTACAGTCTTGTGAAGATATAGTATTCCTTTGCTTCGAAGGAGTTAACCATCTATATAGTTCTGTTTATTCAATAAAGCTAGATCAATCAATGGCAAAAATAATTAATTACAAGATAGATCTATAATTTTTACCTTCTGACAAACAGTGTATTCACTTTATTAGCTATCAAAGCGAAGTTTTTATCGCCGTTTATAACTTTTGGCCATCAAAACTGAATCGAAATTGCATGGCAGGACAAGTTCACTTTCATACTTTCCATGACCTTTGTTCTGGCAGTGATGTGTTAAAATTAGTATGATTTTTGACCGACAAATCAAACGATAAGTTTAGAAAACTCTGCTTGTAAGTTTTAACCCCTTGACGTGTGAAACTTTTTTACTACTCAAAGCTAATTTCTGCTGGAAAACTTGCTTTTTCATTGACGTTCAACATGCTTCTCAAGTTGACAATTTTTGTTTGACTCAAGGAAATTGATTTCAAATGATGTACTTTCACAGTTGAAGAGCCTACAATAGTCGTAGCTTAGCATCATGAACTGTTCTAGCTCCCTTTCAAAAAGAAATCATGCTCACCATTTCGCTCCTCCAAAAACATTTATAAACTAAAAAGGCTTCCAAAAACAGTTCAAATCTCAATCGCAAATTGGTAAGTAGACATAATTCATATCATTTGGTGTATTTATGAAGGAAAATAAAAATTTTGAATAAAATTTTGATAATTTTTACATTTATTTGCCATTACTAAACATTTTCACCTTGGTAGGATGATCGACTCATATTTTAATATATAATATCAAAATAAAAATATATATGAAATATCAAAAAGATATAATCAAAAGTATCGAGCTGTGTCAATGTTTTCAAACAATCCATTCAAACAGGTGTAAAAGTCCACAGAAAGTAATTTTATTGGTAATCAATGCTATTGTCAGCTAGGCTAATGCGTTATTTTTTAGCTGTTTAAAAACAATTACTGATTATTATCTTGTTTATATTGAACTCATGATGTTTTGTAATTGTGTTCTGTTTTTTGAAACTATAATCATCACCACATAAGTGTGTGTCAATAAACCCACTGGATGTAAATCGACACCTCTGTTGCCTGGTGGTCGTCAACAATTGAATAAGTCGCGTGTATAAAATTGTTGCCTTGTAACACGACTTTTTCACTCAAAATGGCATTTCTTTTCGTCAGATTGTAGTACTTTTATTTGAGTTTATTAGAAAATCGTGCAGAAAAAGGATTAACACTTAGAAAATCCAAAGTCTTGAAGGGAAAACAACAGTAATAGCCTTTAGATTTGCTTCCTTTGACTTTACAGTTATGGGAAACTTTTGTTGAAATGCAAAGATATCTGCTTTTATTCAAAAGTGGCCTTTCTATTTTGATCGAAGTTCAAAACATTTGGCTTTGACAAAGTAATGTTATATTTTCTAAATATATGATAAGAGGCAAAAATATCTACTAGCAAGAGTGCTGTGAACAATTTGTTCACATGAAGAGCCGTACAAGTTCTTTTACAACTTGAATAACAATACTTTATATGGTGAATTTAGGAGTATCAATCCAGGAAAATTTTATATATTTGAGTTATTTTGTCTTAAAAGTTTGCTTATTCAAGCTTTTTCAATGTAAGAAAAGTAATCAGTAATTACTAGTCAGGATTTCTTTTTTGTCAAGTAATTTGTAATTGTAATTGATTACTTCTTTAAGAGAAGTAACTAGAGATGAGACGATTAATCAAAAGTAATCAATTTAACTGATTAATTGGTATATTTTTCATTAGCGGTAATCGACCGATTACCAAAATTAATCGGCAAAAATGGATTTCCAATTTATCTTTTGTCACTTTGCATTTTGTGGCAAATACGGTGGGCTATGAATGCTGAACGCTGAACGCAGAATACTGAATATCAAATGTGTGAAACCCATTGTTCTCATCAGCGGTGTCAAATAAAACCCTCACGCTCTAGTAAAGTTGCAAGTTTTGCTGCCGCTTCAAGTTAAATATCGTAAACAACAGGGGCGGATCCAGGGGGATGCAAAAGGAGCACTCGCTCCAGTCAAGAATTTTAAGCATCGATCTCACCGCCACTTAGGGAATATTACACTTTCTCTAGCCTGCTCGCAGAAACTCAGCTTTCTCTAGCCTGCTCGCAGAAACTCAGTGAAACAGCTTCGCTGAGTTTCAATTTCAGGAGAGCCTGCGAGCAGGCTACAATTTCTCATGTCCAAAACTATTTTTTCGTAACTCAATAGCGGTCTTGCTTTCCTACAGCATCACAGTTATTTATGGCA
>JANVCG010053337.1:4730-19449 GCA_025505365.1 Haliclystus inabai
AGTAGATTTTAGAAGTTTAAATTTTATACAGAGCACACTAATAATTTGGGTGCAAAGGTAAGCTCATACTGATCACAAGCACTTAGAAATTCAATAAATGTTCAAACATACGCTCATGCTTGATAACGGTATTCGGATGCCGTGGATAAAAAGCGGTTTTACTTCCCTTGTTGTGACACAGTATCACAACCCTGTACAAATCTAAGAACGGCAACCTCCAACTTATTTCATTCAAATGTATAGCATGGTGCAATTGTACACTTACCGTGCTGCTAATGCTGCTGTTTTTCTCTCTTTTACTTGAACGAAGAGGAGAACTCGTGCCTTTTGGTATTTCTCTAGAATTTGGACTTTGCCTATTAATAAAGACAGTTTAGTACAATGAAACCTGTGTACAACGGCCAGTTTTGAGGCAACACAATCTTGACCACAATAAAGAGGTAACAGCTATTTTTACTGGTATTTATATATAGAAATTAACGTGTGTAGCAATATCAGTAATCATTATAGACCAGTGACTAATCTAGAGGGCAACCTTTATAAACAAGTTATACTGTAATACACACGATCATACTGGAGTGTGGTTCAACTGTCTACAACAAGTGAAGAACATATATACTTATAAAATGGAACTTACTTCTGCAATACATCAGGTTCGCTCCCAGGGCCACTAGCATAATCACTGTGTGTGCTGGCAACACGGACTAATTTAGAAGAAGTTCGTCTCTACAAATATTAAAAAGAAAATTCATGAGATATTTACGTGTTGCATGCATCGTGAGTCAAATATTCCATATTTTGAATTGGACACAAACCTTTGGTCTCTTTCTCGTGTTTTTGCGAATAAGCTATGTATAGATATAAAAGAAATAATTTTTATAATAAAATAAAACAACCACAATGATTTAGTCATTGGACCTTTTAAAATAATTCTCAGGTCTGCAGCCTAAACAAAATATATTGTAGCTGCTAGTGTATTCAATAAAACGCACGACCAACTCTCTAGACGGTGATACAAGCGTATGTATGATGTTAGATATTGAAAAAACCCAAGGTGATCAACACTTAGACAATTATCAAGCCTACAAATGTTATCATTATGGTACAAGAGCCGCTTTGTGAAACGCTATGACTATCATACAGTTTTTCTTGTCAACACAAACCAATTTCTTACCGAAAGTGCAGATCTTAATTCATCATTACTTTTGCTCAATCGTTTATTTGTATCACTGAATGAAGATTAAAGAAAACAAAATCAAAAACGATATACAATAATCAAATATATGACCTAAACAAATGAGTTTGCGATCAAGTTAACAAAATGAAGACTTGATGATTGAAATTCAAAGACAAAATCGTATTAATGAATTAACTGAATGTAAGACAAACACATATTACTGTAGTGAAGTGACTGCAGTGAAAAACCTGTTTATAACGACCAACTATGAGATTATCTAATTTTGACCGCTATAGAGAGGTGGCTCTATAAACAGGTTGAATTGAAAGGAGTTTATATCAGTAGCAACTTGAAATGATCAATATAGACATATGGCTGATTTATACAGGGTGACCTTTATACAAAGGTTTTGTTGTGTGCTTACAATAGAATTTGTAACTGCTTCACAAACTGTTGCCTTTCACTCTTTGGCATTGAATTGTAAGCTTCGTCATCTTCTTCAAAAGATCGCGAAAGATCACGAAACTAAAATGAAAACAAATTATTTTAAATTTTAAAAATGCTAATTAGTTTTTCGAAACTTATTTTAGGGTTTTCAAATATTAATAGCTTTACGCAAGTCGAGGTTGACAAGGGAATATTCAGTGAAATGTTTTAGTTATTAAATATGTAAATTAGTTTAACTTTAACAGCTGTATTTGAGTCTCAGCAATTTAATATTGATTTTCCTTTTTGCTTTTTAATGTGGGAGATATTTAGAGTTAATTGTTAATTAAATTATATTTAGTTATATTTTATATTTTATGTTTATACTGACCAACTCTTCTAGGTCATTGGCGTCAACAAAACTAGGTACGTCTTTATCCGCATCGGAATCAACGTAATCCGTTTCTAGGCTGTTTGACGGTAGCACACCGTCCGGCATGGACATGCTATCGTTTAAGACACCTTCATGGTCGTCATGGTCACCGCTTATCATTGAAGCATCCTGGTGAATAAATTAGCATTATTGAGCGGAATTCTATACTTTAGTAACGTCATCTTTAATAAGATAGATTAATACGAAGTTTGGATTCAGAAAATTTATGTGTAGAAAGCTTTACGGGAGAAAAATAGAAATACTTGCCATTTGTCAGAGAAAGGGGCTGTTTCAAAATCATTTTTAGATTAAAAGAAATTTGCTTATTGTTAGATAATGGGATGCCTGGTTTTTAATCCAAGAGAACTTTATAAGCAAGTCATTATTATCATTATTATCTTCAATCAGCTATGCTACTAAGATTGAAATATTTATCAAATCTACCTCTACATTATTTTTTGTTACATTTAATTTACCTATTACATATTTTGTTAGTGTTAAATCTACGCAATAGCTCTTCAGCACAAACAGACAATGAGTCATTTTATCGTAAACTTTTTTCTAGAATGTATTCATAAATTACCACTATTCTTTTGTTAATTTTAATTAATCCCTTACCTCGTCATCAGCTGCAGCCAATTCAGATAGTAAAGAGACTTCGTTAACAGCTTCAACAGGACGTGTATGATGATTTTCAATGACAGGGGAATCCATACTATGATCTAATGACTCTCCTCTGTGAAATTAAATCATAGAATGTTCATGAAGCAATGCGCAGTTTTCTTGTCACAGAATGATGATTGAGTTTATCAGACAGTACATCAAGGTTCAACTGCTGTTATGAGCAAAGATTGAGCGATGCAAAGATCTTCAAACAGATACTTGAATTAGTGAGGAAAAAGTTAAAGTTCTATGGTTATCGGATAATTTGTAGCAAATTTTATTCGTTCGAGATAATATTTCGATTTAGGAACTATCCGTCCTCTGTTTTAACAACTTTAGACTAAACAAACATGATACCATAGCCTTTCGTCAAGTAAGTTCGTACCTGTAGATAGTAAAGATGAGCTGTTGGGTAAAACTCTTAATTGGAAAACGTATATAGTCAATACCTTGTAAAACTTCTAGTACTTGATTGTCTGTAGATACCATACGGTGTTGAGAAACTTTTCATGGGCGATGACGAACGACTCGAATTATTCGATCTTTGCGCTTGACGTTTCGATTCTAAAGCAGAACGGAGATCATCGTTCGTATCGTGGAGTCGACGATTAGCTTCACTGTTGAGAAATAAATTGAAATGAGATCACCTCAAACTAACCTGTTTATAGCAGCCATTTCCTAGAATTGAAAGGTGGCCACTAGGACAGGTAACCTCAATGAGGGTTTGATTCCATGCTATTTTTAACTTCATGGCTGCTTAACTCGGGAAAGTTGTTAGCAGGTGTTAGTGGAAAAAGATGTAATTAAGGAGGTTAGAAGACAAATGCTGATTAACATGTTATCATGGCCCCGGGGTCATGATACTAATTAAAGTTGGTAGACTTTGACAAAGCAAAAACATTTCCGAATCTTAAAGCCCATTACAACAGATGAACTGTACAGAATTGCAAACACAAAAAACTAATCAATGATCGTTAATAGACTATTAGCTCACAGTAGTTATAGTTTTATAGTCAATTAACGCATATATTACTTACTGCAGTAATTGCAACTGTCGGGTAAGATTTTCTTGTTCATTGACGCATTGTAAGACAGTACTTCTTTCCCTAAAAATAAATGATCGCTAAAATAATTAATTGAAGCCTTGATTTCTATACTGTAGAAACTCTTGACTTGTAAAGTAGACGGAATTTCGTGTCCATCCTTAAGGGAAACAGTCGCCTAACAGATGTTGATATAAACAGAATCACTAAACAAAGGCGTTATTTTTATCCACCTATAATCTACAACAGCAAGAAGCTTATAAACTTTTTCACCAATAACGCAATTAATGTATTGCTTTTTACTCACTTGACAAGCCTCGATCCTTGTTCGTCGTACTCGCCTTTCAAATGAGACACCTCAGATCGTAATAATGCTAATTGCGTTTGATATTCTCTCAACTGGCTATTTAATACTTGGTTTTCTTCCTGCTTTGACTCGATTTCCTTTACAATGTCTTGACTTTTATTAGGCTCATCCTTCAAAGCAGTTTCAAGCTATTCAAAAGAAAATTAAATTATTTAAAACAACATTTTGTAAATACACTGATCACGTCAATCACAGGAATTACAGTACTTCTAGTTCTCAAAACTGCTAAGAGGAAATCATGAGCAGATTCAGCTCAATAGTGTAAACTATTTGCCTTACACACCATTCTCGACTCTTCAAAGCCTAGGATGAAGCTTATTAGGACATGCAATGCTCACCAGTGCGACTTTTTCGCTTATCGAAGCTATCTCACGGTCTTTCGATTGGATAGCTTGCATGGCTTCTTCGATGTATTTCTCAGCGCGCTTCTTCTCCTAAAAATGGCAGAAATACACATGATCTATAGGCTAACCTATTTTAAGAACCACCCCAATATCATATCATTGATTCTGTCAATGAGTTGTGAGTGATCTATTAATTTCTATTAGTCAACTCGATTTTTTAAACAGATTTTGATGCGGTGTTTGCCATCCTCGTGCTGCTCTAATCTTTTGATCGCAAACGATTGAATTTTCACTTTATAGTTTATACCCCTTAAATTCGGAACAGATTGATCACAACCGGGTAGGCAAGGTAGGTGGTCGCTACTTTAGATACGTATACGTTGTGTACGGTTATAATACCTCTTCTCGAATCTTCTCTTGTAATGTGCAAATCTGCTGTTCCATCTCCTCTTCCAAACTTCTTGCGAGTTCAGAATTCTTTTCTGAAGCCCTATTTGAAACATTATAAATATAGCGTTCAAAGATCTATACCTTCTATTATAAGGGTAGAGCAAAAGTCTTCGTTTTTAGTGACTTAAGTATGGCCCATCGCGGTTCAAGCTAAGTTATACATGTTATGGCTTAGGTTCTATTGCAAATAAGAATTCGGTTTTTGCTATTTTCAGTTGGATTGTTGTCGTGAACTTAATTTAAGCATCAAAATTTGAGAATTCAAAAAGCAACATCAAACGTGCGTCGGTAGATACTGGTGCGGCGCACTCAAAATATTCGAAATCAAGATTGCGTATCCATGGTTTTAAAGCCTAGTCTACAAGAAATTCACTTAGCAAATCCCTTCGCTAAATCTCTTACCTTCGTAACGCTGAGTCGAGTTTTTCATTTTCGGATTGCTTTTGTTGAACACTTTCAACTGTTGCTGCAACAAATTTCTCGAGTGATTGCAGTAAACCTGGATTATCACTGTGCTCCAACGCAGTATAAACCTCTTCCAAATGATCTTGACTGAAATAACAAAAACAGATATCGGATAAAGTTATCGGATAGGAACCAGAATTGGGAAAAAGTTTCGCTGTAATTGTAGCTGTTCATTCTTTTATTCAAAAACATAATTTATTCACATTTCAAAAGCTTTTTATTATTAAAGCAAAAGAATATTACCTTTGAATTCGAACTATACAGAAATATGAAAATTTCATTTATAATTCAATTGAAACTACAAAATATGTACTGATTTATTTCATATTCACCCGTGAATTGTTTAAAACATTGAGCTGAACAACATTATCTAAAATTAAATTTCACTTTGAATAATTGACCAACACACATGACTGCAACTCTCACCTGATATTAAATAACGTCTGCAAAAGTTTAAAGTCAATTTCAGGCATTATTCGCGATAAATAAATTCACCAAATGCTAGAGAAGTAACTAATATGAATTTCAGAAATCAACAGTAATCGAGCTCTCTCACGACCAAACTAACAATAAAGTGATATATTTTTTAAATGCAAGCAAGCGGGGTACGGAAGCCAGCTCTATGTTCTCATAAAATCCGTTTGTTGAATAAAAACGTCAAAAAGCGAGGGCTCTTCTTTTCCGTGGTAATTACTTTGTTCCCATAGAACGAACTAACTTTGAATGCGCTTTCTTTTAATTTCCTGATAACGTGAAATCCGTCGGAATAATCGTTTACCACCAGACAATGCAGTAGCAAATGTAGCAATGCGCTTTTGCCGTCAGAGAGAGCGTGCTCATCGTGAAGCATGGGGCTGCATAAAATTTACAAGATTGGCAGTTTGGCACTTACAAGCAGAGCAAGACAATTGTTATGATATAATGTTACCATGCCATCCGCATAGCAACAGAATTTTAAGCAGAACAATATTTATTATATCTTTAACCCTTGACAACAATGACGACATATTGATCTTAAGTGAGATCTGAATGAATGATTGATCTGGGATTTCAATCCTGTTTATAAAAAGTTGAATCAAATATCAAATTTCAGCTTAGCTGCCTGTCTACTACTGTCGAAAACACAGCTATCGAATTGTACCATAGGAACACGCTCAGAATTGATCGCACAGTAAAACAACTTTAGTATATTTTGACAGAAGCCATAACTTGTTGGTAAAACGAAGGGTTATCGATAGTTGTTGCATTTTGATGTTAGTAGGCTCGTGCTACATACTATCGACACTGTTCCTGCAGGTTTCCTGGCAAACAAGCCACATCTTACTGGAGTGCTGAGTAGTAAGCTTGACCTTTGGTTGTCTCAAAAGATTAATAAACTGAAAAAAATATCGTGAATCATTTTTGAAAGATATTTGATAGGGGAAAAGAGGCTAACTCCATGTTGGCATGTCTTAAGCAATATCCTTGAATACGTCAAAAGCATCCCTTTTAGCTCCTTCAATTATTGAACACGCCTTGCATATTATTAATACGCTGCAAATGGAAGCACGCAGAGTGTACACCCCCATTTCCTAAAAAGACCGGCAGCTTATCAATTATTGTCCAGAAACAATAGATTCGGTGATTAGAGATAGACAATAGCAGTATTGTTTGGCACGCGACCCACTACGAAGACAATGGGACGTCAAACAATAGGGCCAGGTGGTACTCTGCAAACTTTACAAACAGTTTGATGTATAATACATTAAAAAAGATTAAATTCAAAAACTTAATGATCAAATGTAAATAAAAACAAAACAAAATTTGGATTCAAAAAAATCAATCAATGATGAACAGTAATTATTTACCCCACGAAATTCTCTTCTTCGATTCCACATGTATTCAAAAACAATCTGTAATTCGTTGCACAGGAATTCGATATCACATCACCGTCATCTATAACTAAATCTGACCTCTTCGTATGATCTCTATCATCAGATTTTGGACTTGAAGATTTGAAGAATCTCTTCACAGCGTCCAAGGATAATCTCCGTTTATTTTCAGATTGTCTTTCCCCTCTTGCACTTGCCATCATAGATTCAAATTCTCTTTTACCAATTCTTTCAATAAATACTGAACCTAAGCTGTGTTGCAAGACCTGATCGATCATCAGGTACAGCATTTGAGACGATGAAAATAAAAAAGGCGTCGAGGCTACTGTCTGCTAGTGATGTGGTACACTACCCTGGTTGAAGTCTAAATGAATACTGTTGAAATTGACTAACGTGTAGGAAATTAATAGAAGAGTTTATTGTTTGTGTAAACAATTGGCACGTGCCGTAAAACCATTTGAATTTCGTACGTTAAAAATCTACATGTGTTCATTGGTCAATTGATAGCAAGATGAATTCGATTGGTTAATTGAATACAATGACAATTATAGCAATTTGATGCAAAAGCGCAAGAGGGTTAATTGTCTCAATGTAAGATGAAAAGAGTCCCGCTGTTAGCCAGAATGTCATTGGCTCGCTTTGGAAATACCCCTCTTCAAACAGGTGGCGTTAGAAATATATATGTCCCAAGAGATTAAAATTCCTCTACATGAACTTTGGATACCGTTTAAGGCTCGTTGTTTCAAAGCATTGATTGGGAAAAAAAATTAAGAACACGATGCGGTCATGCTTCAAATCCACCTTCGAGCTATCTCATTTCTAATTTGATTTGCGACACTATTGAAATACTTGCACCAATGGTCGATTTCAAACATACAAATATATTCTAACAATAGCTCCAACTTCTACCAGACATCAAAGTGACTCCATAACATTTGGCTTTGAATATATATATTTACTTCTCCTTCATCCAGTGGATTCTCTAACCTGACAGACTCGTAAAACAATCGAATGCCAATCGAATAATCTTGTTGACTAGTCGGATCGGATTTATGAAGAACAATGGAAGAACAACTTCTATTCTCTTTCTAAGAAATTTATATTTTAAACAAATGAACCAGAATCAACAAAAACGAGTGGTGTGATGACCGTATGGAACATCATCTCGAAAACTCGGTGTCTGGAAAATCAACCTCCAAAAAGATTGTAATCTTTAGTGAACGGGCCAAGATAAGATAATTAGAATAAAAACTTGGAAAGGAGCAAAAATAATTTAAATTTGGCAAGCCCCATGCCTTAAAATATCCTCAAACGCAACTATATCAATAGATAAATTCAAAAATATGGAAAATCTGCGCGAAATTAATTGCTGATCCCCAAAAAAGGCAAAGAAAAACCCAGCGATCTTATCATTCGTACAACACATATTACAACCCCATGAAAACACGTCTTTACAGATACATAAGTTTTTACAATGAAATATTTTTCAAGATGTAATCAGATCTATCAGTAAATTCTTTGCCCAATTACGAGAATATACACAAAATAAACTCTAAACTTTTAATGATAACACCCAACCCCGTGAATTGAATTCATGAAATTTCTTATCAAAACTTCATTTCTTACGTTGTTAAAGACGTTATCATCCAATTTTCATTTATAAGTTCAATAGTGATACAAATCTTTTGTATAGAAGTATTGTAAATAGAACTTTCAGATAAACTCATGTCAGCGGAAGATTCCTCCGCCAGCGCCATTTCTGGAATACTGAACTGCGTAATAATGATTGCCAAACTTTTCTTTTGAATTTAATTCAAAAATGAAAAGCACAAGAACAGTTGGGTCAGTTTAATAGCATAACACCTGTCAACTAAAGTCGCTAAGCAACTACAGTAGAGTTTTCTCAGCTGGGTAGACAAGTTCTTTTTAAAAATTGTTGTAAAGCAGGCTACTAAACGAATACGTGAAGGGTTTCCTAATTGGCATATCTAATGTATGGCTCACCTAGATTAACATTTGGAAAAATGTAAAATACGTAATTCAATTTGAATAATTATGTTATTTGGTAAATCATCTCTTACGCATTTTATAAAGTTGAATCAAATAATAGCCAATTTAATCTTCGATTTGGAACTTAACCTTAACATTTTTTTAATATTATGTGTCGTGAATGAATTATAATATACGCGTACACGTAACAGCGTAATTGTAACCACGACAATAATAATAATAAAAAATAAACTTTGTTCAGTAACTCTCTGATATTGATCATACTGATACTTTAATTCATGGTTCATACCATTTTTAATTAAATTAATGCATAAAAAGTATGGTCTTCAAATATTCTGCGTTAGGAATCTAAGCAAGTATGTGAAATAAAATTTATATGAATACCAAAATGAAACAATCTAGGTTACACAAAACAATAGCATCAACAGACAAAAACCTCACATCACCTTGAGAATCTCGATCTTATTTGAAACGGTTGCAAAATAATGAAATAATAATATTAAATGCATGTAATTCAATTTAAATTTTACGTAGGATGTCATAGCAAACCAATAACAAATATCTATTCAAAAGCCTGGAATATTGGATTAAAACAAGGATGGAAAAGTGTCCTCGAAAAAACATGTTTACGATTAGAAAAATTGACAAAAGCAATCGGATTCAATTCAATGATGAGAGGATTTCAATCCGAATTAAGGTGGTTTCAAATTGACCTTCGGATTGGATTGGAAGCAAAGATCGGTGCTTTATATGTTTCGGCTGTTTGGAATATTACAAGAGAATATATATAGCAGCTTTATAAGCCTATGCATCCTTTCGCGGTACATTTTGTAAGCTGAACAAAGTCTAGTAGAGCCGTATCTAAATGTTTAAAAGAGTACCAATCGACAAAGTCTAACCTAATTTTATCATGATTTGATAAGAAGCATTTTCAAAACATATAATGAATTCAAAATTGTACTTTCTATGAAATCAAGATGTAAAAAATAGACCTAATTCAAATTTCACTTGCTGTCATTACGAAATAATATTTTTTAATCTAAATTGGATGTGTTACGTAAAGCGCAATTTTGCATATAATAACATAATAGCAACATTTAGTCGATTTCTTTTCTTGTTTTTCAAATTCAAGATTGATTTCTATTTTCAATTTGATAGGATTGTGTTGAGAAGTTTGTTGTAATCTGTACTCAATGAGCTCTGTCCTTAAATTCATAAATTCAAAAAAATTTTTGTCTTCTTTTGTTCTGGGAAAGCAGTTCTATGTCACGGGGAGCTGTCATTCTCAAAACAGTTAGAAGTGAGTTTAATGTCAGGATTTCTGATCAAGGCTATCGAAGTTTGTCGTTATTTACGTCATTGCTAATTTTAAATGGCATGGAATATTCCACGTGGTAGATAAGTCATTAAAGAATTCAACGACATCCATTTTAATGCCAGGAATACATAAAGCAAGACTAATTATAGGATTTAAAACCACGCCTTTACAATAGCAAAATGTATCGTTACGTACAAAGCTTTTTTGTCTGACAAATTTCATTAATGTTTGCCGTATTCAAATAAAGACATGTGGGCTTTCTCACGATCAACTTTCTAACTCTTTTCGATTGAAATAAAATAGGATATGGCCAGCCTTATTGAATCTAACGAAAGTGCTATTGTTTATTGATTGAACGAAATTTCACAAAAGTACAATTCAACCAGCAAAAGGTTTAAATAAAAAGTTTAAACAGGAACGATTGTCAAGCCCACGAAACTGATAACAACAGTATTGACTCTATTCTGTTTAGATTAAAAATTAAAAAATCCTGTAGCGTATGAAAGGTAGACTTCTGCGATATGAATTTGCCTTTTAAACGAACAGGTACTGCTAGTGATTGTAAAATATTTACTTTTTGGTTGAGTAGGCGAGTCGCTGAGCTAAACATTGGAAAAACATGCCCAATGTCTACAAGATCAAGTAGATGATATGGTACAAAATTAAATTTGAACACCACATACATTATTTAATAATATTTTGAAAGATGTCAAAATCACCGCAAATCGCTTGACTGCTTCTAAACAAAAAAAAAACTGCAAAATAATGATAATGCTCGTTTGTTGATTGTGAAACTCAAGATATAAAGCAGTCTTTTGAGAGACTACACATTTAGCTAAATTAATCACAAGATAACATCAGTCCTTACCCTTGATTAAGTATCTTTTTCCATGGCTTTTTCCTACGATACATTTTTGCACCTGTGTCATGAGCTCTTATAAAACTATTAGCCCTGTACGTTGTTTTCCCTCGCTTTTCAGGAGAAGTTGTACTAGTAACATCAGGACTAGTTTCAGAAGCAGTCTGTTCTTGATCACTTTGTCCCCTTCGCTGTTCAACTTGCGAGGCAATGCATTTACATTTACGATAATTTTCTGTGAATTCTTCAATGGAGATTCTCCCGTCTCCATCTTTATCCAATTGTTTAAACACAACATCCAATTCATCATCGTCTAAGTCAACAACTGCAGCTAATTCCGAACGATCGATAAACCCACTAGAATCGAGATCACAGCAGTTAAATAATTCTTTAACGCAATCATTATCAGAGTCAGACATGATTTATTTTGAATTGTGTAAATCACAACATTGCTCTCAAACTCCATTTGAATAATTTTGATCCTCACGCCATAGTAAGTACTTAATTTCAGCGATAATAAAAGCTTGTATCATTCACAGCTTACAGCATTGTGTAAGTAACCGCGGAACGCGCTAGCCAGTAATTTTCACGTGGATATTTCTTTGTATTAAACGCGGGTTATTATTTACCACTTCCAGCAATACTTTTTCAAGGCAACTTTCCGTCTCGTACTAACAAAGCGCCGCCATCTGCAAGCGATCTCCTTCCATTCGATTGGTTAATAATAGCTATCCGATTCACTTGATTGGTTCATACCGCCATAAACATATTGCGTCAAAAATCTTCTGGCCATTTGAGACTGCCGTTCATTAGTTGTTCATTTGCAGCCTTACTGCGATACGGCAAGTACTATGTGAAAGACGTCTCTATGAATAACTTTTAAAGAAGGCATTCCTGAAAAACTATTACCCCAATCATCATTAACAATCTACGCAGGCAGTCAAATTTGATGAAAATAGGTCAAACCCACAGCTTGAGTTAAATGCTGGCTCTGGGCTTCACGTTACCTAGCAACATAGAACGCGATCAACGTTGAATGTGATCAATCAACCGCAGTGATAACGTCATCCATTGAAACAAATGGGAGAACCAGGAAAGAGGCTCATTAAAAAAAATCAAGCAGCTCCAAATATGATTTTGTATCTAAATATACAGCTATGCTTTTGATGCACTTTCCAAATAAGAAAGGCTCTCGATCCTTTCCTTATCTAGTATATGAGTGCTTGATTGTGATCTTAAGGATTAATGCTAGCGATGAGAAGGATTTAACTTATCGTCTTCTCTGTACGATTGCAAAGGTCTCCCGGGCTAGCGGTACTCAAATATGCCTCTAACTGTTAATCATAAGTTGGCTAGTCTTATCCATTGTAAGTTGAGCTGGAACATTAAGTACTCTTAATTCTCAACACAGGGCAATATATTTAGAGGTATATGCTGCTTCTTCCCATTATATGGTCTGTTTTTTCAAACACCCCTCTTACGATTTTCTTGTTCATCTAGTCAGCGTCGGCATACTTCTTCATACACATTCCTTTCACTCGAAGATGCAAGCACTCCAATTTGAGGGGGAATAATAATGAGCCATTAAAAATTACTCAAATCATCGGAAAATAAATAGAGGAGCTTATATTTTGTGAAATTGAAGAAAATATTTATATGGCATTTTGTCAGCATTATGTGGCTTTTATTTTAGACGTTCTGCATATTTTCAATATTGAAACAACGAAAAACGCTAATTATGAAGGATACTGTCTAAAATATTATAAGTCTGCTTTCGCTATATTCTTGTAACATCGAGACAATGATTATTTATGTGGCAAGATGTTGACTTTTGTTGCCAAATCTACCCGACAAACCCGTGGGCGTTTGAGAAACCGTATCACAAATATTTTCTTGAAATTAGCTTCGTTACCCGAAAAAGTTAATAGGCACTTGTTTCATCTCATAAAAGCACAGTTTTGAGAAAAGAATGACGAATTTATGCTGAAAAATGTACTTTGGTAAGGTGTCACACTCCAGCACTCAACTGTAGTTAAAAGGTCACGAACAAGACCAAGAGTTCATTATAAAATCATAGAACTGAGAAGACACGATGGGTGGCAACGAATAATTCAGACACACACGTCCTATCATATCACGTTGAATCTTTCATTTTTAAAGATAACTGTAACTTGAATGACGTCATTTCTTGATAGCAGAAAAACTGTTCCTGCGCATTACAGATTTAGAAAAGATAGAAATCGATTTCAAGACAGCCAACTCTTTTCAGTCCCTACTTTTGATATTGTTCAAATTTTTATTTCATGTATACAGTTGAAACTTTTAGGTTGCGTTATTACCAATATAAAAGACAGGCTTTATAAGCAATGTAATATCACGAAGTTGCATAGAGTTGAAATTTATCGCTATTGAATAACATGGGTATACGAGCGTATATAAGCAGCACATTTTATTGACGTGTCATTCAATCGTATTGTGACTTTTCTTGGATCAAAGTGTGTCATTTCAGCTGCTTCTTGTTTGAGCTTTTATTCCAGTATACAATTCGATTTTTAATCAATTTGTCATAACTATGTAGTCTACAGTGTGAGTAATCAAAACAGTTTTCACAAATTTATTTCCTTAATTTCAGCAACTTTCCCTTTTGATATTTTTATAAGTTTTTCTGTAAACAAACATCCACACTCATTGGATGTGCCAGTACGCCATACAAGCCGTAGGTACTCATTTGTAAATTATGCAAATTAGAGAAATGCAACAGGTGGTGCCAGCGCACCTTACAGACGCGTAAACAATTGCAAGCATGCGCATTTGTAAGTAAAATGTCAGCTTCAAAATAGACTAGAATGTATTTTTTGCACATAGATTTGTAGTTTTTGTAAATAGTTTAAAGATATAAAATACATATATATTATTATAGTGTGAAAATGGATAATCCAACACAATTTATTGGATGTAAAGTTATTGTGAATAGTGGATATAAAGATATTTATGAAGGGACTGTGAAACAAATCGATACTAAACGGCAAGCAATTGTGCTGAATGAAGGTGAACAGAAATTTTGAAAAATCACTTTCAACGCTTTTTCATTTCGTGTTACTCTGCACCAATAAACAAAATAAAAGTTTCTACAAACTCGAAGATAGCTGTTCCTGCTTTCAGATGCTGAATTGATTATTTTGGTTTCTTGTTTGTAGTGTTTTTGAACAACACAAAATTAGCAGCTTCTGAACTCTCCTTGGCTGCAACGGATATAACTGATTTGAAGATTCTCAAACTGAAGGTAAAAGATG
>JANVCG010053448.1:9173-19434 GCA_025505365.1 Haliclystus inabai
TTATATACAGGTTGCACTTTATAATAAGCTATTTCTATCAATAGAAGACCATAATTCTTTTTATAAGCCTAGTCAAATCAATTGGCTGAATGTTGGACTTAAGCCTAACATAATATTTCTGCTGTTGTAGGCATCTCGTCTTCTTTTGGAAAAGCAGAAGCCGCTGTTACTCCAATCTGTCAATGTATCGGATATCAAAGAAATTAAGAATCTGAGGTCACTTCAGCGAAGTCTAATTCTTCAGCATTTGTTTGACCCTGAGTCATTCACTGATGGGCCATCGTGGTTTAAATTGGCATCAATGCTTATTCCGCTGCCTGGTATAAATTCTAATAATCATCTAAATTTAACACAGCTTCAAATACCATTCAAGGTATGAAATCATAACGCTGGCGCAAATACAACATTCCAAGCAAAAATACATTTTTTTTAACCTTTCATGTAAATTTTTCTGTCTAGGAGATACTACTGAGTCCAGATGAGATAGCACATGTCTCTTGTAATTCTTCTATTTTCAATGAATTGTTTATTTTGAATAATAATAGCCAAAGTAACAAGGTAGGTGCTTTGTTTGCATCATCATTGCCATTTCAATAGCCTATAGGCCTAACCTCTTCT
Organism: Haliclystus inabai; assembly: GCA_025505365.1. Taxonomy (NCBI): domain Eukaryota; kingdom Metazoa; phylum Cnidaria; class Staurozoa; order Stauromedusae; family Haliclystidae; genus Haliclystus; species Haliclystus inabai. Next base: position 9,792 of record JANVCG010053448.1, read on the forward strand.
AAACTTTTATGGAACTGTTTACAATAAATAGCTTTCTGTCCATGTATTTGTTTGAGTGAAAGCAGACTGCTCAAAGTACCTAAAGGCTAATTTTTACTGTTTCATAGTTAACCAAATCTTGCATGCATTAAACATAGCCTAGTATTAGTTTTGTATCTGTCTTGCGTCCCCCAAGTAACACAGAATAATTAGCCCTTCCCTATTACCTTCTATTCACGAATTCACGATTGTATCGAGTTTGTGAATAAAGGGTATCACAGCCATAGATTCAATTTGTTTACATTAATACAAATCATGTAACAAATGCTGATAGACTCAAGTGAGAGGTAATGAATAAGCAGACTGCAAGCAAGCTTTCTAGCTTCACAAGTGCCTCAATCTCAGTATTTTCATGTGACATAAGTACAGAAAGAAACATATAGTAAGTGTGTGGTAATATTTCCATAAAAGAAAACAAGCAAAAGTGCTTGATTAATTCAAGCGTTTTCTCAATTTGAGGAGCTGCTTTTTGAGCCCTAATTTACCCTTGAATCCATGCAAGCTCAATCAATCAATCAAATTGCTGGTGTCTCACATGACATTTTAAATTTTATGTTGCATGTAAATTGTAAACTTTTGTAGGATGCTGTGCAGACCAAACTATGTAGTTTGAACAAACAGCAACGCAAATCCTTATCAGAGGAGCTGAAGTCGCATTTGATATGGTCTGCTGTTGAGAAATCAGTAAGTAGCACATCATCAATGACTCTTTTTAACCTTTGTCCTTGGGCAACATCTGATAATCAAGAAGGATCAAGGATTTGGCAATTGAAAACAGATATTTTAAATTTTAGCAGATTTTGTTTTACTGCCCATAAGATCACAGGATAATTAAGTGGATAGATAGATAAAACAAATTGTATCAGAGTATTAAGTTGGATTACTTCCTCATCTGCTATATTGAAAATCATGATATTGGTTTTTGTAGTATGATCAGATGTAGATTACAAAACGAGTTTTGTATTGCTTGTTATTTAAATTTGATAATAAAATTTGAAACATATTTGCTTGTGGCTTCATCATTTAAGTGTTAGATATGTTCCACATGACAGTGAACATTTATATTTGCAGTTTCGTCTTAAAAATTCAAGCTATGAAGATTATAAGAAGAGGGTTCTTGCCGTACAAGAAGATGTGAGTAGTCATATTTGTATCTTCCCACTCTCCCATATAAGTCTAGGTCCTACGATATGGATAAAAATGAATTTCAAGTTTTGCATCTCGATTTTGTACAGCAGTATAATTTTTCTACAGCTTGTCTACAGCTTTGAATCTTTGTGTCCAAAATTTACACTGAGTAATTTCACAAATGACAAGTGGAGCTTACTATTGAACACTTTTCACAAATCATATTCAATGAAATAATCAAGACACACAAAGGCTTATGTTTTGATTAAATGTAAATTTGAAACAGCTTTAATTTATGGTTTAATTACTTGAATTGAGCTACTCAATATGTTATGAACATGGTGTTTATTGTCTGCAATATCTGATTATTTTAATACATCATATTTACAGTTGTTATTAATTTTACTGAATTTCAGATCAAAGTTCTTGGGGAATTTGAAAGAGTTGTAGCAGAAACCAGCAAATTAGTAAAACGATTGAATTTCAACATGACATACCTTGAGAACTCTAAAAATGAATCTGAGTATGATCGTCTAAGACATCATGCAGGTGAAATGTGGCGTGTCTTTGGGCCAATTCTTTGTGGTCCTTCCGTTGTGTCAGAAAAAGAAACTACAAATGAAAACATGGCATACTCGTTTTTATCTGGTAGACAGAGCTCATTAAAGGCCTTGGGTTTTATGCTGTTTATGTTAACACACAATCCACAGATTCTTTATTCACCTAATACAACAGAAGTTAATCAAGTTATTGCCAAGGTGAGTTTTATCTGATCCTGCTGTATTAATCAATTCAATTAGATTCCAATTTTCAAAAACCCTACTCTGTATCAGAAGGCTTTATACAGTATCAAGTAAAAAGACATACCAGTAAGGTTTATTCTCAGCTCACAGAATCATGTAACTTGGAGTATGGTTGCAGATTTAAAAAATATTCCAATCAAGTTTATATCAGTAACTTTAGAATACAAAATAAACCAATATAAAACAGTGATCATAGTTATGTGTGGTGATTTAAAGATGTGTGATGAATGTTGATGCTTAAAAGCATTTGAATCAATAGGGGATGTTTTTAAGTTTGGAATGCTAGTGAAGTTTACATCAGATTTTGCTCAGAAATCTGTTTTTTAATTACTATCATAGTAAACTGACAGATTGTAGTGCATTGGAGTAGCGCAACACAAAAATTAATGGCTTTGATGATCTTTTATGCTGGTACCACCACTTAACGAGTGATTGTGAATGAATTCAGCTCAATACATGTGAATCCACTGTATTACTACAATTTACAATAAATAGATTTTGCACATCCCTTCTTTGTATTTCAGACTGAGCGTTTCTTGACAATGATCAAAATGTCACGTGACATGTCTCTACAATGGCTTAACATGTCTGCGGGTATTGAGAAAAGGATCCGCAGTAACTATACACAAGCATATTTGAGATTACTTGTTAATTCAGCCGATAAGTATCCATCTCTTTTACAAGATTGGGCATCAAACAAGAGTCCATTAGTCATTAGAAATCTAACCCGTAACAATGCTACAGCAGCTTTTATGAAACAATTAATTGAATCTAATAAAACGTTGGTCAGTACTATCCATGAACTCTTACTTGATCAGTCTGGTTCAAACCCTTTCCTGGATCAAGTAAAAAAGATTGATTGGTTCGCACGCTCATGGATGGCCATTTTAAGTCCATTAAAACTGAGTGTGTTTTATGGATTCCAAAACGAGACAGCTCTGATGTCATATCTTCAAAACACAACTAAATCTCAAACCCTCACTGACATGAAGAAGCATATTTTTTCAGGTAAGCATCACCCTATGTACACCTGACCAAAGTGCCTTTGAGACTAAAATCAAAAATTGTTAGAAAGTGCTTACAACTTGGTTTAAGGAAATACATAAAGTTATTCTGGTTTCTCTTAATGGAGCAAACAATGGTAATTTATAATAAATGCCTCTAATGGAAAAGCTAATCAGAAATATGTCACATTCTTTGTTCAAGTAAGACAATAATTGATACAAACTAAACTATGTTGATTCAATAACAGGCTTTCTGATTTGAGAACTAATTTAAGAACATAATGCATTAAGGGCCATTTCTGTCTCATTCTTGAATTTTTGGACTGGCTCTTTATTTCTTCACCACTATCTTGCTTGACATTAGTCCCACCAACTGACAAAGCTCAAGTTACTAAATTTCCCCTTACTTAGCCTGTGAGTGTTAGCCTTCAAAGTTGTTGCCATCTCCAGTTTCAGTAGAACAGGCATCTTTTATTTTCACTCTATCTATTCTTGGCCACCCAACTCCAAAATGTAGCTTGTGAAATGATGATCCAATTCACTTTTTTTCGCATCAAAATTTAGATGTCATTGATTGACTTAAAGCATATTACTATACTTATCATCCAATTCATAAATACTTTCTATACATTTCCAAGAAAATCAATCTCACCTTTTTAATTGTTTTGACATTTTTTATATGCAGCTATTATATTTGATAATATACCTACCAACGGTACACTTCCAAGTCATGTCATGTATCGTATACGTATGGATGGTAGACTTCTAAAGAGTACTGCAAAAATCCGTAGTCAATATTGGTATCCTGGTCCATATAGTAAGCTCTCATATTTTCATTATGGCTTTGTGTGGCTGCAAGATCAACTGGAACGTGCCATTATTGATGTTATGCTTGGACGTAATGTCACCGATCCTGGTGTATACCTACATGAAATGCCGTACCCTTGTTATTTGAAAGACAGGTATGCCATTGAGAGCTGACAAACATGGTTGTGTCTTTTTAATTTTTAATTGGGCATCCCAGAAGGTGACCAAGGGAGGACTTGAATTATGCGTGAAGCTCCAAAATACATTACGCTGTGACGCTGTGCTCTTTTGATTTGATGAAATATTAAATTACCATAATTGGTTCAATAAATGTGTGCCCAAGGTATGGATAATTAACAGCTATAAAATTATAACTTATAAGTAGTTAAACATTAGGTTCATACGTCTATGGGTGATAGCATCAATCACACATATGCTTACTATTCATTGTTATGAAATTGACTATATGCAGCTCATGCACCTTACTATGAACTTTTCCGCTGTTGTAACTTGGTGTGTCATTCTAACTAATACAGCGTTGTTAGTATTTGAATTGTAGCCACATTATAAAGGCTCAAAAATTGTATTTTCAGGTTCATGTTCATCATTCAGTACATTATGCCGCTATGCATCACTGTTTCGTTCATTTATTCTGTTGCAATTCTGGTTCAAAGTATAGTTTATGAAAAAGAGCAACGCCTCAAAGAGGTTATGAAGATGATGGGATTGAGTAATGCTGTTCATTGGACAGCCTGGTTTATTACAAGCATGTGTACAATGACTATCATTGTGGTCTTACTTGCAGTTATTCTGAAGGTAAGCTAGTAGGGAGTTCAATTACTCAACTCGTCTATGAATTGATTTATACCAATCAACAACTCTCAATTTATCTAAGTAACTTTCTGCTTATATAATTGGGATAAAATCGTAAGCGATAAAAGGGCTCTTATATCGCTTATTATTTATCCCAACAACTCTTAGGCTTGAAAATCAATTGATCTGTTTGTTCCATTTCCGAAATTGAAAGATATGCTCAGGTACTCATTGCATGAACTGAATTATTAGCAACGTAAACTAGTGTGTCAATTTGATAAAGTTGAATAGTCAATGTGAGATTATCAATTTTATGTGTTGTGTACTTATCACAATGTCTAAAAAGACTAGGCTAGGTTTTTCCCAACTAATTAATCATATGTAAATAATTATTAAATATCAACATTTTCAAAGATTTTCCTTAAACAATCTGTCAGCAATAAATATGAATAAGCAATTACAAGTGTACAGGTACTCTCTTGCAAATAGTCACGGCAATAAATATTTGCTTATGTAAAAAGATGTTAATAGACAGGATGACAAGCGTAAGGTTTCTGAATATATACTGATGATGATCAAAATAGTTTGAATTATTTTTTTATTTTCTATTGCAGTATGGTGGTATCTTGTACTATAGTAACATGTCAATCATTATTATCTTCTTGGCCTTGTCTGCTATTGCAACAACAATGTTATGCTTCTTATTGAGCGTATTCTTTTCTAAAGCAAAGATTGCCTCATCGTGTGCTGGCATTATCTATTTCTTGACATACATGCCATATGTTTTCATCTCAATCAGAGAGGGTGGTGCTCATGTTAGTATTGGATCATCTTATAAAACTGCAGCTAGTTTATTCTCAACTACAGCCTTTGGTTTGGGTGCTAGATACTTTGCCTTATTTGAACAGAATAAAGAAGGAATTCAGTGGGATAACATTGCAACAAGCCCCGTAAGTGACAGTCGTAGTAATATGGTATAGAGATGATTAATTATATTATTCAGTTAACTTGTTATTTAGACTCTGCTTGATATGAAATGCTCTCAAGGTATCCGTGGGCTATGTCTATGCAATGGCTCTGATTAAAATCATGTGTTTGTTTAGGCCTAACAATTGTCGCAATGAACTGCTTCATTACTTTCATGGTCTTGAATAAGTCACCATTATCCTCATCTATTTTTATTCTCACCTTGGCCCTCCTTACCTTGCTATAATTGCTGCAACTAGACCTACTGTAGATAGTGTATTGTTGATTAAAACCAAGGTGTCAAGTACTAGTTTCATCATTTCAGTTTTCTTTTTTTTTGCAGTTAATCCATGATGAATTTAATTTAGGTCATGTCTTTGCTATGCTAATTCTTGATGCATTCCTATATGGGATCCTTGCTTGGTACATTGAAGCAGTCCACCCTGGCTCATATGGATTGCCCCGCCCATGGTATTTCCCTTTTCAACTTTCTTATTGGCTCGGTCAAGAAACTAGATCATGTCCTTCAGTTCGTAGCTGTGCTGGTTTCTATAATCGAATGAATTCAGGGGAAGACATACCTATGCCTACAACACCTGGTATGCTGGCATCTGAAAAAGAACCCATTCACTTACCACTTGGTGTGGTCATTGAGAATTTGGTCAAGGTGATGTTTCATCAATATTATATCAAATCATTTACTTATCTATATATTTATCTTAGTAAATATTAGCTATTTCATCATGATTATTCTGAACAATTGAGTTTCCTTCAGTCATCTGATTGTTCAGGTTGTACCTGTATCTCTCTTTTCTCATAGTGTTACATCTTTTTCTTTGTAGATCTACAAGACAGGTAAAAAGCTTGCCGTTGATCATTTATCTCTCAATCTTTACCAAGGTCAGATAACCTCTTTTCTTGGCCATAATGGGGCTGGAAAAACAACTACCATGTCGATATTAACTGGTCTTTTTCCACCTACATCTGGTACGGCATATATCTATGGCAGTGATATACGTACTGATATTGAAAAAGCAAGATCAAGTTTAGGGATGTGTCCTCAGCACAATGTACTGTTTGACAGGTTGGTAGAGTTTTGAATTTTGAATCCCAAGTTCCAAGTAATTAAATTAATTCTATCACTGTTCTTATATCTATTGCCATTGTAATTACTGTTGCTGGTGTGACTGCTGCTGTTGTTAGTTTTGTTATTGTTGTTGCAGTTGTTGTTTGTTGTTGCTAGGGCTATTTCTTTGTTGCAGCTGTGTTACTGTTTTGATTTCGCTTTTAATTATCGTATTTGAGATTCTTTTTTAGACTTATGTTGTTGTTGTTGTTGTTGTTACTTGTGTTGTTGCTGCTCTTACTGTTGTTGTGTTTTTTGTCATTGTTGTTGCTACAGCTGCATTTGTGGTTGGCCATTTTGTTTGTCGATTTAAATATGTTTTGTTATCCTTCCATCCAGAATGACTGTTGAAGAACATTTGTGGTTCTATGCAAGACTTAAAGGAATGGCCGATGATGATGTCATGCAAGAAATGGACAGGTAGGGAGGGAGGAACACGTGTGAATAGGGTCAACAACTTTCTCTTCTCTAGATGCAGTAACATTATTATGTCAGTGTTTAAAAGAACCACCCATTTTATTCTCTCTTGTGTGATTTTTCCTAACAATCCAATCACCCCAATTGTTTTTGTTTACTTTTGATAATTTTGATAACATTCTTGATCGATATAGAATTCTTGAAGATGTTGGCCTTCCATCAAAGCGTTACAATCTGGTAGATACATTGTCTGGTGGAATGAAACGAAAGCTGTCGGTTGCCATAGCATTTGTCGGTGGCTCAAAAACTGTGATTCTTGACGAACCAACAGCCGGAGTTGATCCATTTGCTAGACGTGCCATTTGGGATTTGCTATCCAAATACAAACAAGGTAGAACTCTCTTCTCAAACAGCATTTCCTTTAGGATGACTTCTCAATTCACCACTAGCACTCCACTGGAGTGGGTGCTCCATCCTTCTTGTAATTTTCTTTTTAATGATGAAGAACAAATGGAAAATGTGTTTTTATCTTAGGTCGTACAATATTGCTTTCAACTCATTTCATGGACGAAGCTGATGTCCTTGGTGATCGAATTGCGATTATATCCAATGGTCAATTGCGCTGCTGTGGCTCATCACTATATCTTAAAAGTCATTTTGGTGATGGGTACCATCTTACGTTGGTAAAGGACATACCAGAGCGTACTCAAAGCAGCGGTAGGTTGATATGGAACAAGAGTGTGTAAATCAGGGTGGGGAAATACCGCTCGCTAATTTATTTCATTCATTTGTTGGCTAATCAAACTTCCAGTAATTCAATTGCAATATTTTTCAAATGCCCTCCTCTAGGAAAATGTATCAGAAGAAAATGTGCCGAAGTTAATTATATCAAACAGCCCAAATTCTCTCAATTATGTTAGCATGGAGGTTGAATGTTGCTGAAGAGGCCGGGAATTACTCACTTCTACAAGGAAACATCAACTTTTAAAATATATTTTATTGCAACAGTTCCCATGTTACAAATGTTGATGATAATCTATTGGCGATGCCTTAATTTCCAAACAACCTTGCCACACTTTTCACCTTGTTGACGGAAAAAGTAATCCATATTGTAATTAATTCTTATTGTCCCCGTTCTCACAGTTATGAAGATGTTGTTGTGAAGTTTTGTACTTTGTACATCCATTTTTTTCAACAGACTCGGGAACAAGTGTTCCCTCTCCAGCACCTCTGACGTCAAGCAAAACAATTACGAAATTTATCCAAAGGCATGTCCCATCAGCGCAGCTTCTTTGTGAAACACCGCATGAAATGGCCTACATATTACCTGATAAAACTTTAAAACGCGGAGCCCTAGCCAAGTTGTTTGAATCCCTCGAAGCAGATAAACAGAGTCTTGGATGCAAGAGCTTTGGGTTAGCTGACACAACTTTGGAGGAGGTAACTGAACAAAAGCTCTTTTTCATTTGCATAAATGCTGTTGGTGCGCTGTCTATAACATCTATATCAATTCGAACGAAATATTTGACAGTTGCATTCCGTCCCAGCAGGGTATTTGACGATGAGTAGTTTATTTATTTATGGTTTGTTAAGTGATAATGTCATGGTTACAGTCTCGTTCCTCTACTTGATGACATAGATACGTTGATGCTTCACCCAGGATTCCCTAGATTGCACTTGTGGTTAGCCCAATCTTCTCGCTCTATAGCGCAGTTTAGCAATATTTCCACGGATATGGGTTCCAACTTCACCATGATCGTAAATGTTCTGTAGATTCAGAAAGATCTTTGTGCTAACTGATAATATGTGGCTGTTAACGAAAGCTACCAAAAATCATCATTCGATGTACTTCCACGATGGTACACCCCTAACCTTCTTCGCCCCCAGATAGTGTGTATAGCCTAAAATACTCCTCCTAGAGGGTATTTGGATTTGAAACTATTATTTTACGTTGAAAAGCTCTACTTGAGTAATAGAGGGTGGTGTCTGTGTGTGCTAGAAAACAATAAGCAGCACAATCGAAACGTGTTTTGATCCTTTATTTGTGTCGAGCTAAAATGGTCTTTTCACTGAGCCTCCCGTGTTCCAATTATTCACTTCTAGGTCTTCTTGAAGGTCACTGATATATCCGGTCGTGATCAAGGTTAGTGGTGCTACAAATTCTTTGGCTATATCGTGGTAGTTTGATAACGAATACTAGAAATATGTCCTCGTGCCATTGTCTGTATGATTGATGTACGGTCGCACTGATTATATAGAGCAGTTTTCATCTTATGGGGATGGTTTTGGGGTATTTTTTCAGGGTCTCTAATACATTTACCTTGAATTTTCATATCAACATTGGCCGTGTATATTGATTTTTCTAATGTTATCCTATTCGATCCCAAAGCTGGCTCGGGGTATTTCCTCTCTCAATTTGAAGTTGTTGTTTTTTCGAGAAGCTCGTGTCGCTGCAAGTCCTTCTACGTATACATTTTTTGATGTGTTCATATTTTGATAGTCTATTTTCTGCTCTTAGATGATGAACACGACTTGATTGG